>OZ057404.1:42366050-42478174 GCA_964056735.1 Allodiplogaster pararmata
TTTTTTGCTCTCCCTTCCTCTGCACAACTCAAATATTGATTAGATTTCTTTTTTGCTCTCCTTCCACTGCACAACTCAAATATTGATTAGATTTCTTTTTTGCTCTCCTTCCTCTGCACAACTCAAATAATGATTAGATTTCTTTTTTGCTCTCCTTCCTCTGCACAACTCAAATATTGATTAGATTTCTTTTTTGCTCTCCTTCCTCTGCACAACTCAAATATTGATTAGATTTCTTTTTTGCTCTCCTTCCTCTGCACAACTCAAATATTGATTAGATTTCTTTTTTGCTCTCCTTCCTCTGCACAACTCAAATATTGATTAGATTTCTTTTTTGCTCTCCTTCCTCTGCACAACTCAAATATTGATTAGATTTCTTTTTTGCTCTCCTTCCTCTGCACAACTCAAATATTGATTAGATTTCTTTTTTGCTCTCCTTCCTCTGCACAACTCAAATATTGATTAGATTTCTTTTTTGCTCTCCTTCCTCTGCACAACTCAAATATTGATTAGATTTCTTTTTTGCTCTCCTTCCTCTGCACAACTCAAATATTGATTAGATTTCTTTTTTGCTCTCCTTCCTCTGCACAACTCAAATATTGATTAGATTTCTTTTTTGCTCTCCTTCCACTGCACAACTCAAATATTGATTAGATTTCTTTTTTGCTCTCCTTCCTCTGCACAACTCAAATATTGATTAGATTTCTTTTTTGCTCTCCTTCCTCTGCACAACTCAAATATTGATTAGATTTCTTTTTTGCTCTCCTTCCTCTGCACAACTCAAATATTGATTAGATTTCTTTTTTGCTCTCCTTCCTCTGCACAACTCAAATATTGATTAGATTTCTTTTTTGCTCTCCTTCCTCTGCACAACTCAAATATTGATTAGATTTCTTTTTTGCTCTCCTTCCTCTGCACAACTCAAATATTGATTAGATTTCTTTTTTGCTCTCCTTCCTCTGCACAACTCAAATATTGATTAGATTTCTTTTTTGCTCTCCTTCCTCTGCACAACTCAAATATTGATTAGATTTCTTTTTTGCTCTCCTTCCTCTGCACAACTCAAATATTGATTAGATTTCTTTTTTGCTCTCCTTCCTCTGCACAACTCAAATATTGATTAGATTTCTTTTTTGCTCTCCTTCCTCTGCACAACTCAAATATTGATTAGATTTCTTTTTTGCTCTCCTTCCTCTGCACAACTCAAATATTGATTAGATTTCTTTTTTGCTCTCCTTCCTCTGCACAACTCAAATATTGATTAGATTTCTTTTTTGCTCTCCTTCCTCTGCACAACTCAAATATTGATTAGATTTCTTTTTTGCTCTCCTTCCTCTGCACAACTCAAATATTGATTAGATTTCTTTTTTGCTCTCCTTCCACTGCACAACTCAAATATTGATTAGATTTCTTTTTTGCTCTCCTTCCTCTGCACAACTCAAATATTGATTAGATTTCTTTTTTGCTCTCCTTCCTCTGCACAACTCAAATATTGATTAGATTTCTTTTTTGCTCTCCTTCCTCTGCACAACTCAAATATTGATTAGATTTCTTTTTTGCTCTCCTTCCTCTGCACAACTCAAATATTGATTAGATTTCTTTTTTGCTCTCCTTCCACTGCACAACTCAAATATTGATTAGATTTCTTTTTTGCTCTCCTTCCTCTGCACAACTCAAATATTGATTAGATTTCTTTTTTGCTCTCCTTCCTCTGCACAACTCAAATATTGATTAGATTTCTTTTTTGCTCTCCTTCCTCTGCACAACTCAAATATTGATTAGATTTCTTTTTTGCTCTCCTTCCTCTGCACAACTCAAATATTGATTAGATTTCTTTTTTGCTCTCCTTCCACTGCACAACTCAAATATTGATTAGATTTCTTTTTTGCTCTCCTTCCTCTGCACAACTCAAATATTGATTAGATTTCTTTTTTGCTCTCCTTCCTCTGCACAACTCAAATATTGATTAGATTTCTTTTTTGCTCTCCTTCCTCTGCACAACTCAAATATTGATTAGATTTCTTTTTTGCTCTCCTTCCTCTGCACAACTCAAATATTGATTAGATTTCTTTTTTGCTCTCCTTCCACTGCACAACTCAAATATTGATTAGATTTCTTTTTTGCTCTCCTTCCTCTGCACAACTCAAATATTGATTAGATTTCTTTTTTGCTCTCCTTCCTCTGCACAACTCAAATATTGATTAGATTTCTTTTTTGCTCTCCTTCCTCTGCACAACTCAAATATTGATTAGATTTCTTTTTTGCTCTCCTTCCACTGCACAACTCAAATATTGATTAGATTTCTTTTTGCTCTCCTTCCTCTGCACAACTCAAATATTGATTAGATTTCTTTTTTGCTCTCCTTCCTCTGCACAACTCAAATATTGATTAGATTTCTTTTTTGCTCTCCTTCCTCTGCACAACTCAAATATTGATTAGATTTCTTTTTTGCTCTCCTTCCTCTGCACAACTCAAATATTGATTAGATTTCTTTTTTGCTCTCCTTCCTCTGCACAACTCAAATATTGATTAGATTTCTTTTTTGCTCTCCTTCCACTGCACAACTCAAATATTGATTAGATTTCTTTTTTGCTCTCCTTCCTCTGCACAACTCAAATATTGATTAGATTTCTTTTTTTGCTCTCCTTCCTCTGCACAACTCAAATATTGATTAGATTTCTTTTTTGCTCTCCTTCCTCTGCACAACTCAAATATTGATTAGATTTCTTTTTGCTCTCCTTCCACTGCACAACTCAAATATTGATTAGATTTCTTTTTTGCTCTCCTTCCTCTGCACAACTCAAATATTGATTAGATTTCTTTTTTGCTCTCCTTCCTCTGCACAACTCAAATATTGATTAGATTTCTTTTTTGCTCTCCTTCCTCTGCACAACTCAAATATTGATTAGATTTCTTTTTTGCTCTCCTTCCTCTGCACAACTCAAATATTGATTAGATTTCTTTTTTGCTCTCCTTCCTCTGCACAACTCAAATATTGATTAGATTTCTTTTTTGCTCTCCTTCCACTGCACAACTCAAATATTGATTAGATTTCTTTTTTGCTCTCCTTCCTCTGCACAACTCAAATATTGATTAGATTTCTTTTTTGCTCTCCTTCCTCTGCACAACTCAAATATTGATTAGATTTCTTTTTTGCTCTCCTTCCACTGCACAACTCAAATATTGATTAGATTTCTTTTTTGCTCTCCTTCCTCTGCACAACTCAAATATTGATTAGATTTCTTTTTTGCTCTCCTTCCTCTGCACAACTCAAATATTGATTAGATTTCTTTTTTGCTCTCCTTCCTCTGCACAACTCAAATATTGATTAGATTTCTTTTTTGCTCTCCTTCCTCTGCACAACTCAAATATTGATTAGATTTCTTTTTTGCTCTCCTTCCTCTGCACAACTCAAATATTGATTAGATTTCTTTTTGCTCTCCTTCCTCTGCACAACTCAAATATTGATTAGATTTCTTTTTTGCTCTCCTTCCTCTGCACAACTCAAATATTGATTAGATTTCTTTTTTGCTCTCCTTCCACTGCACAACTCAAATATTGATTAGATTTCTTTTTTGCTCTCCTTCCTCTGCACAACTCAAATATTGATTAGATTTCTTTTTTGCTCTCCTTCCTCTGCACAACTCAAATATTGATTAGATTTCTTTTTTGCTCTCCTTCCTCTGCACAACTCAAATATTGATTAGATTTCTTTTTTGCTCTCCTTCCTCTGCACAACTCAAATATTGATTAGATTTCTTTTTTGCTCTCCTTCCACTGCACAACTCAAATATTGATTAGATTTCTTTTTTGCTCTCCTTCCTCTGCACAACTCAAATATTGATTAGATTTCTTTTTTGCTCTCCTTCCTCTGCACAACTCAAATATTGATTAGATTTCTTTTTTGCTCTCCTTCCTCTGCACAACTCAAATATTGATTAGATTTCTTTTTTGCTCTCCTTCCACTGCACAACTCAAATATTGATTAGATTTCTTTTTTGCTCTCCTTCCTCTGCACAACTCAAATATTGATTAGATTTCTTTTTTGCTCTCCTTCCTCTGCACAACCTCAAATATTGATTAGATTTCTTTTTTGCTCTCCTTCCTCTGCACAACTCAAATATTGATTAGATTTCTTTTTTGCTCTCCTTCCACTGCACAACTCAAATATTGATTAGATTTCTTTTTTGCTCTCCTTCCTCTGCACAACTCAAATATTGATTAGATTTCTTTTTTGCTCTCCTTCCTCTGCACAACTCAAATATTGATTAGATTTCTTTTTTGCTCTCCTTCCTCTGCACAACTCAAATATTGATTAGATTTCTTTTTTGCTCTCCTTCCACTGCACAACTCAAATATTGATTAGATTTCTTTTTTGCTCTCCTTCCTCTGCACAACTCAAATATTGATTAGATTTCTTTTTTGCTCTCCTTCCTCTGCACAACTCAAATATTGATTAGATTTCTTTTTTGCTCTCCTTCCTCTGCACAACTCAAATATTGATTAGATTTCTTTTTTGCTCTCCTTCCTCTGCACAACTCAAATATTGATTAGATTTCTTTTTTGCTCTCCTTCCTCTGCACAACTCAAATATTGATTAGATTTCTTTTTTGCTCTCCTTCCACTGCACAACTCAAATATTGATTAGATTTCTTTTTTGCTCTCCTTCCACTGCACAACTCAAATATTGATTAGATTTCTTTTTTGCTCTCCTTCCTCTGCACAACTCAAATATTGATTAGATTTCTTTTTGCTCTCCTTCCACTGCACAACTCAAATATTGATTAGATTTCTTTTTTGCTCTCCTTCCTCTGCACAACTCAAATATTGATTAGATTTCTTTTTTGCTCTCCTTCCTCTGCACAACTCAAATATTGATTAGATTTCTTTTTTGCTCTCCTTCCTCTGCACAACTCAAATATTGATTAGATTTCTTTTTTGCTCTCCTTCCTCTGCACAACTCAAATATTGATTAGATTTCTTTTTTGCTCTCCTTCCTCTGCACAACTCAAATATTGATTAGATTTCTTTTTGCTCTCCTTCCACTGCACAACTCAAATATTGATTAGATTTCTTTTTTGCTCTCCTTCCTCTGCACAACTCAAATATTGATTAGATTTCTTTTTTGCTCTCCTTCCTCTGCACAACTCAAATATTGATTAGATTTCTTTTTTGCTCTCCTTCCTCTGCACAACTCAAATATTGATTAGATTTCTTTTTTGCTCTCCTTCCTCTGCACAACTCAAATATTGATTAGATTTCTTTTTTGCTCTCCTTCCACTGCACAACTCAAATATTGATTAGATTTTTTTTTGCTCTCCTTCCTCTGCACAACTCAAATATTGATTAGATTTCTTTTTTTGCTCTCCTTCCTCTGCACAACTCAAATATTGATTAGATTTCTTTTTTGCTCTCCTTCCACTGCACAACTCAAATATTGATTAGATTTCTTTTTTGCTCTCCTTCCTCTGCACAACTCAAATATTGATTAGATTTCTTTTTTGCTCTCCTTCCTCTGCACAACTCAAATATTGATTAGATTTCTTTTTTGCTCTCCTTCCTCTGCACAACTCAAATATTGATTAGATTTCTTTTTTGCTCTCCTTCCTCTGCACAACTCAAATATTGATTAGATTTCTTTTTTGCTCTCCTTCCTCTGCACAACTCAAATATTGATTAGATTTCTTTTTTGCTCTCCTTCCTCTGCACAACTCAAATATTGATTAGATTTCTTTTTTGCTCTCCTTCCTCTGCACAACTCAAATATTGATTAGATTTCTTTTTTGCTCTCCTTCCTCTGCACAACTCAAATATTTGATTAGATTTCTTTTTTGCTCTCCTTCCACTGCACAACTCAAATATTGATTAGATTTCTTTTTTGCTCTCCTTCCTCTGCACAACTCAAATATTGATTAGATTTCTTTTTTGCTCTCCTTCCTCTGCACAACTCAAATATTGATTAGATTTCTTTTTTGCTCTCCTTCCACTGCACAACTCAAATATTGATTAGATTTCTTTTTTGCTCTCCTTCCTCTGCACAACTCAAATATTGATTAGATTTCTTTTTTGCTCTCCTTCCTCTGCACAACTCAAATATTGATTAGATTTCTTTTTTGCTCTCCTTCCACTGCACAACTCAAATATTGATTAGATTTCTTTTTTGCTCTCCTTCCTCTGCACAACTCAAATATTGATTAGATTTCTTTTTTGCTCTCCTTCCTCTGCACAACTCAAATATTGATTAGATTTCTTTTTTGCTCTCCTTCCTCTGCACAACTCAAATATTGATTAGATTTCTTTTTTGCTCTCCTTCCACTGCACAACTCAAATATTGATTAGATTTCTTTTTTGCTCTCCTTCCTCTGCACAACTCAAATATTGATTAGATTTCTTTTTTGCTCTCCTTCCTCTGCACAACTCAAATATTGATTAGATTTCTTTTTTGCTCTCCTTCCTCTGCACAACTCAAATATTGATTAGATTTCTTTTTTGCTCTCCTTCCTCTGCACAACTCAAATATTGATTAGATTTCTTTTTTGCTCTCCTTCCACTGCACAACTCAAATATTGATTAGATTTCTTTTTTGCTCTCCTTCCTCTGCACAACTCAAATATTGATTAGATTTCTTTTTTGCTCTCCTTCCTCTGCACAACTCAAATATTGATTAGATTTCTTTTTTGCTCTCCTTCCACTGCACAACTCAAATATTGATTAGATTTCTTTTTTGCTCTCCTTCCTCTGTACAACTCAAATATTGATTAGATTTCTTTTTTGCTCTCCTTCCTCTGCACAACTCAAATATTGATTAGATTTCTTTTTTGCTCTCCTTCCTCTGCACAACTCAAATATTGATTAGATTTCTTTTTTGCTCTCCTTCCTCTGCACAACTCAAATATTGATTAGATTTCTTTTTTGCTCTCCTTCCTCTGCACAACTCAAATATTGATTAGATTTCTTTTTTGCTCTCCTTCCTCTGCACAACTCAAATATTGATTAGATTTCTTTTTTGCTCTCCTTCCTCTGCACAACTCAAATATTGATTAGATTTCTTTTTTGCTCTCCTTCCTCTGCACAACTCAAATATTGATTAGATTTCTTTTTTGCTCTCCTTCCTCTGCACAACTCAAATATTGATTAGATTTCTTTTTTGCTCTCCTTCCTCTGCACAACTCAAATATTGATTAGATTTCTTTTTTGCTCTCCTTCCTCTGCACAACTCAAATATTGATTAGATTTCTTTTTTGCTCTCCTTCCTCTGCACAACTCAAATATTGATTAGATTTCTTTTTTGCTCTCCTTCCTCTGCACAACTCAAATATTGATTAGATTTCTTTTTTGCTCTCCTTCCTCTGCACAACTCAAATATTGATTAGATTTCTTTTTTGCTCTCCTTCCTCTGCACAACTCAAATATTGATTAGATTTCTTTTTTGCTCTCCTTCCTCTGCACAACTCAAATATTGATTAGATTTCTTTTTTGCTCTCCTTCCTCTGCACAACTCAAATATTGATTAGATTTCTTTTTTGCTCTCCTTCCTCTGCACAACTCAAATATTGATTAGATTTCTTTTTTGCTCTCCTTCCTCTGCACAACTCAAATATTGATTAGATTTCTTTTTTGCTCTCCTTCCTCTGCACAACTCAAATATTGATTAGATTTCTTTTTTGCTCTCCTTCCTCTGCACAACTCAAATATTGATTAGATTTCTTTTTTGCTCTCCTTCCTCTGCACAACTCAAATATTGATTAGATTTCTTTTTTGCTCTCCTTCCTCTGCACAACTCAAATATTGATTAGATTTCTTTTTTGCTCTCCTTCCTCTGCACAACTCAAATATTGATTAGATTTCTTTTTTGCTCTCCTTCCTCTGCACAACTCAAATATTGATTAGATTTCTTTTTTGCTCTCCTTCCTCTGCACAACTCAAATATTGATTAGATTTCTTTTTTGCTCTCCTTCCTCTGCACAACTCAAATATTGATTAGATTTCTTTTTTGCTCTCCTTCCTCTGCACAACTCAAATATTGATTAGATTTCTTTTTTGCTCTCCTTCCTCTGCACAACTCAAATATTGATTAGATTTCTTTTTTGCTCTCCTTCCTCTGCACAACTCAAATATTGATTAGATTTCTTTTTTGCTCTCCTTCCTCTGCACAACTCTTAGACTTTTTTTTCAGAAATCTTCTTCGTTTTTTCATTCAATATCGTAACTTCGTTTGCTTAAGAATTTTTTGTGACTTTTCTGAAATATTGAGAATAGTTTTCGTGCCAGAATTCTACAGAAAAAAAGAAATAATATGGGAGAGAGAAAGAGAAAGAGAGAGAGAGAGAGAGAGAGAGAGAGAGAGAGAGAGAGAGAGAGAGAGAGAGAGAGAGAGAGAGAGGGAGAGAGAGAGATAGAGAAAACAGTTTTTGGACACGAACAAATATTTTTTTATCGGCATTTTACAATGCAAGGTTATAGTGAGACATATTGTAAATGATACATACATAAGTGTGGCGACAGTTAAGGCAAATTTCTAAATGCTACTTATTATTCTCCAATTCACATAGCACATTCTCGTTACGGAGACGACTTATGAACTACTCTATTGTACCTGAATTCAATATTTCACTCGAGATTCCGTGAAACATTCTTGAAACCCGTAAAGCAAAATAATAGAATCTAGAAGTGGAAGAAGTACATTCAATTGCAATACCATTTATATTTGTACGAGTGAGTTCGACTTCTCTCGTTTAAGAGTTCGACTTCTCTCGTTTGTTTACTTTAGCTCCTCTTACTAGAGCTATTAGAAATACCCATCCATTAAGAATCGCCTTACCATATGCTCTAAACTCCTTTAGGTTTTCTACGTGTGCTTCTAGGTCGATCACTATTTGGAATTCCTTACCTAGCGAAGTAGTATGTAATCATTCCAGCGAAGTATTTATGAATAAACTCAGAAAACTACCGATAAATTGTATTTTACCCGAGCCAATTGTCTGCGACTAAGTTAAACTAGGAAGAACACTTTTTGTAGACACACTGCCACTGTAATACAATTCTTTTCTAGTAGAATCATAATCCATGTTTAATTTGTGATCATTAAATGTTGAAGTGAAACTGTTTTTGTGTACATGGAAATAAAGAATTGAATTGAGTGGGGGAGGTGTGCTTGAAAATGCGGGATTTTTCAATAATAGACTTATCATTGAAGATCTTCCAACCCATTTTAAGGTCTGCAATCACCCTTTTTTCAGCTAAAGTACTCAGGCCAACTATATTCAGACGATCTCTATAACATGGAAGGCTGAGAGGGTAATCTGGCTGAGGGAAACATCGATAAAAGAGAATTCTGGAAAATATCTCAAAACCTTCTCTAGGAGATCAGAATGAATCATTCCGGTATATTGGATTCCATAGACAAGAGGCAATTTCTAGATGAGGTAGAACATATGTATTGAAACACTTAACAAGTATTTGAGAGTCATTGATAGATATTGAGCGGAGCATAGCGTACAGTACCGCCCGAAATGTTATCATATATAGATTATTGAACATTACTTTTTTCAAAGATAACATTCAGAGCTCAAATTTTCACAGAAGTTTTTTTGGGCATCTGTACCGTACCGGACAACTTTTGGAAAAATTTATTGATTATCTCCAGGAGATACATCGAAATTGGTATACCTTCTATTTTTCAGTTTCTTTCTCCATGATTTTTTTGTTGAGTTTTTTTGTTGTTTTTTGAACTTAGTTCATACGATTTCTGTTTCAAGTCATGGTTCGAACTGTTGGACATCGAAATACAAGTAAAATCATGCAAGAAGCTGTTTTTCTCCATGATTTTTATTATAATTTTTTGTTTGTTTTGTGAACTTAATTCAAACAACTTTTGTTTCAAGTCATGGTTCGAACTGTTGGACATCGGAATACAAGTAAAAAATCTGAAAACTTGAGCTTCATTCGGTTTTTTACAAAAAAAGTTATGTTCAATAATCTATATATGATAACATTTCGGGCGGTACTGTACATCGCTTTAGTAGCCTTCGTAGTTCGTTCAAGAATTGCCTCATGTCTACGAAGAGATGGGACTAGTTCATAGAGAAATATGGTATTCGTGGTCGACTAGCACTTGTGTTCTTTAGAATTTTGAGCCTAAAACTAAACGTTAACAAATGCATTTGTATGACAAGATTTTTTCTTGACTGCCCCAACCAAGCATTCTCTGTATATACTGCAGAATCACGGCGAATACAGCGGGCGTAGATGAAGGATCAATCGAAAAAGAAGACAAATAACATCACGGAAGTGATATATGGGAAGACAAGGAGAGTTATGTGCCTGGTATGATAACCTAGTCAAGAGCCGTAAATGATTGGAATCAATATAGCGAGATCTGAGTAGCCAATGGGTAGTGGTAAAAGCCTCTCTCTATCTCTCTCTCTCTTTCTCTCTTTCTCTCTTTCTCTCTTTCTCTCTTTCTCTCTTTCTCTCTTTCTCTCTTTCTCTTTTTTCTCTAGTTCTCTCTCTCTTTCTCTTTCTCTCTCTTTTTCTCTCTCTCCCTCTCTCCCGCTTTATATCATCCTGATGAGCTGCCATGAGATTAACAAGAATTGTGAATATGGGCGAGTTACAACCATCGAAGACCTCAGAAATAGAGAAAAGTAAGAGCTGCCATATAAAATTTAATTGATTCGCTTACTAAGTGTCTGAAACGGTGGAATGAGTGCTCATATCTGCAGAGAAACCTTTTCGAACGTATGCACATTTGTACGAATACTTATTATATTTGGGTATTAATTAAAATAAATTTTTACACATTCTTAGAATCATTTAAATTCATTTCTTCCACTGACTGTACAGAGCTGCATCTTCTGTTTTCCGATTCTGAAACACTGTTTTGAGGCACAGTTTTGAGCCTTAACATTGGAAAACTCTTCTTCCCTTTATTCATTATTGAATCAATTTCAGCTTACTGAGGCAAATATTGATTGTTTTGTTAGTCCCATCATGCAGGATCTCTTCCATTGTAATTTTGATAAGATTTTTTTGGAAGAATATGATTTGGAATATTTACAGATCGAGATCTCTGGCACAGTTTTTCTAAAAATATGAAATCTGCAATATCTTTAAATGTTAAAACTTGATCTCTCTAGGTCATTTTTATCTAATCACGATAAAACGTTACATGAACTAAATATGATTTGTATGAAAGTTACAAATCTGGTAATTAAAACACCAACTAATTCCAAAAAAGTTCTTGGAAGATTCTACGCTCAATAAAAACATATTCAATTAACAGCTTTTTCCCACACGCATTATAACGATCGTGCAATTGGTAAGACTGGGAGCCCCACAACGGATATGCAATTGGTAAGGCTGGGAGCCCCACAACGGATATGCAATTGGTAAGGCTGGGAGCCCCACAACGGATATGCAATTGGAAATGCTGGGAGCCCCACAACGGATATGCAATTGGTAAGGCTGGGAGCCCCACAACGGATATGTAATTGGTAAGGCTGGGAGCCTCACAACGGATATGCAATTGGTAAGGCTAGGAGCCCCACAACGGATATGCAATTGGTAAGGCTGGGAGCCCCATAATGGATATGCAATTGGTAAGGCTGGGAGCCTCACAACGGATATGCAATTGGTAAGGCTGGGAGCCCCATTATGGATATGCAATTGGTAAGGCTGAGAGCCCCACAACGGATATGCAATTGGTAAGGCTGGGAGCCCCACAACGGATATGCAATTGGTAAGGCTGGGAGCCCCACAACGGATATGCAATTGGTAAGGCTGGGAGCCCCACAACGGATATGCAATTGGTAATGCTGGGAGCCCCACAACGGATATGCATTTGGTAAGGCTGGGAGCCCCACAACGGATATGTAATTGGTAAGGCTGGGAGCCCCACAACGGATATGCAATTGGAAATGCTGGGAGCCCCACAACGGATATGCAATTGGTAAGGCTGGGAGCCCCACAACGGATATGTAATTGGTAAGGCTGGGAGCCTCACAACGGATATGCAATTGGTAAGGCTAGGAGCCCCACAACGGATATGCAATTGGTAAGGCTGGGAGCCCCATAATGGATATGCAATTGGTAAGGCTGGGAGCCTCACAACGGATATGCAATTGGTAAGGCTGGGAGCCCCATTATGGATATGCAATTGGTAAGGCTGAGAGCCCCACAACGGATATGCAATTGGTAAGGCTGGGAGCCCCACAACGGATATGCAATTGGTAAGGCTGGGAGCCCCACAACGGATATGCAATTGGTAAGGCTGGGAGCCCCACAACGGATATGCAATTGGTAATGCTGGGAGCCCCACAACGGATATGCATTTGGTAAGGCTGGGAGCCCCACAACGGATATGTAATTGGTAAGGCTGGGAGCCTCACAACGGATATGCAATTGGTAAGGCTGGGAGCCCCACAACGGATATGCAATTGGTAAGGCTGGGAGCCCCATAATGGATATGCAATTGGTAAGGCTGGGAGCCTCACAACGGATATGCAATTGGTAAGGCTGGGAGCCCCATTATGGATATGCAATTGGTAAGGCTGAGAGCCCCACAACGGATATGCAATTGGTAAGGCTGGGAGCCCCATAATGGATATGCAATTGGTAAGGCTGGGAGCCCCACAACGGATATGCAATTGGTAAGGCTGGGAGCCCCACAACGGATATGCAATTGGTAAGGCTGGGAGCCCCACAACGGATATGCAATTGGTAATGCTGGGAGCCCCACAACGGATATGCATTTGGTAAGGCTGGGAGCCCCACAACGGATATGTAATTGGTAAGGCTGGGAGCCTCACAACGGATATGCAATTGGTAAGGCTGGGAGCCCCACAACGGATATGCAATTGGTAAGGCTGGGAGCCCCATAATGGATATGCAATTGGTAAGGCTGGGAGCCTCACAACGGATATGCAATTGGTAAGGCTGGGAGCCCCATTATGGATATGCAATTGGTAAGGCTGAGAGCCCCACAACGGATATGCAATTGGTAAGGCTGGGAGCCCCACAACGGATATGCAATTGGTAATGCTGGGAGCCCCACAACGGATATGCATTTGGTAAGGCTGGGAGCCCCACAACGGATATGTAATTGGTAAGGCTGGGAGCCTCACAACGGATATGCAATTGGTAAGGCTGGGAGCCCCACAACGGATATGCAATTGGTAAGGCTGGGAGCCCCATAATGGATATGCAATTGGTAAGGCTGGGAGCCTCACAACGGATATGCAATTGGTAAGGCTGGGAGCCCCATTATGGATATGCAATTGGTAAGGCTGAGAGCCCCACAACGGATATGCAATTGGTAAGGCTGGGAGCCCCATAATGGATATGCAATTGGTAAGGCTGGGAGCCCCACAACGGATATGCAATTGGTAAGGCTGGGAGCCCCACAACGGATATGCAATTGGTAAGGCTGGGAGCCCCACAACGGATATGCAATTGGTAAGGCTGGGAGCCCCACAACGGATATGCAATTGGTAAGGCTGGGAGCCCCATAATGGATATGCAATTGGTAAGGCTGGGAGCCCCACAACGGATATGCAATTGGTAAGGCTGGGAGCCCCATGATGGATATGCAATTGGTAAGGCTGGGAGCCCCACATCGGATATGCAATTGGTAAGGCTGGGAGCCCCATAATGGATATGCAAATGGTAAGGCTGGGAGCCCCATTATGGATATGCAATTGGTAAGGCTGGGAGCCCCATAATGGATATGCAAATGGTAAGGCTGGGAGCCCCATTATGGATATGCAAGTGGTAAGGCTGGGAGCCCCATAATGGATATGCAATTGGTAAGGCTGGGAGCCCCACAACGGATATGCAATTGGTAAGGCTGGGAGCCCCACAACGGATATGCAATTCGTAAGGCTGGGAGCCCCATAATGGATATGCAATTGGTAAGGCTGGGAGCCCCATAATGGATATGCAATTGGTAAGGCTGGGAGCCCCATAATGGATATGCAATTGGTAAGGCTGGGAGCCCCACAACGGATATGCAATTGGTAAGGCTGGGAGCCCCACAACGGATATGCAATTGGTAAGGCTGGGAGCCCCACAACGGATATGCAATTGGTAAGGCTGGGAGCCCCACAACGGATATGCAATTGGTAAGGCTGGGAGCCCCACAACGGATATGCAATTCGTAAGGCTGGGAGCTCCATAATGGATATGCAATTGGTAAGGCTGGGAGCCCCATAATGGATATGCAATTGGTAAGGCTGGGAGCCCCATAATGGATATGCAATTGGTAAGGCTGGGAGCCCCACAACGGATATGCAATTGGTAAGGCTGGGAGCCCCACAACGGATATGCAATTGGTAAGGCTGGGAGCCCCACAACGGATATGCAATTGGTAAGGCTGGGAGCCCCACAACGGATATCGATGTAGAGTTCTGTGTCCTCTCTCACTTCCAGCGCACTTCAGCCCACTCGCTCAACTCGATGCCTCCAGTGATGTTCTTGCTCCCAACTCGGGTGGATAAGGCTCGTGCGAGATCTCTTCTCCCACTTCTGCTCACATGCTATCTTTCCTTTCTCTATGTTTCTATGACACCTATCTACGAGATCGCTTCTGATACTGTTTTTTCTCTCTCCTTTTTTGTTCTTCATCAGAAGTTTCTCTGTCCAAATGCCTTCCAAACCTCCCTTGACATACCGACCACTATCACAGGCGGAACACTTTCTTTCATGTATACCGGGTGACTCTCGCTCATCTTCTCCGTAAAACCTTACTCTTCTCCGTCATTTCATTTTTACGCACTTTCTTGTTTATTTGAACTTTTATTGATTTGAATCGAAACAGCATAATTTTAGGATCATTTCAATTTGGAAGTTTGACACCATGAGTACTTGTTTTATTTCTTACATGACTGTAAAACCGCTGCAAGAATTGACTTCATATGAAAGTGACAATTACAGAAATCTTAAGACATAGAATTTTCGAGTAAATTTCTAGAAAACGTTACCAATGAGGCAATAGATGAATATGATTGCTGGAACAACCATTTTGAAATCACGTTTTTCCTGTGCTCATTCTCACGGAAGCTTGCTAAAAAAGGTTTTTGATAGCTTTTTTGGAAAAGGTTTTGACGAGATTTGTCACAATAGAACTCTTTTACTACAATGAAAATAAAACGTCCTTAGCCTACTCTTTTGAGCTCTTATTCCACCTGCATTGTGAATCTTCCATTTTACTTCTCCTTTGCTTGTAGCTGTTCTTTACCGGACAGTCAATTTTTGAGAGTCAAAGAAATACATGGTGATCAGTATATTTGATGACGAACTTTGGATGCGTGTCGAGCACGATTTGAGTCAATCTACAAATTTTAAACGGCACCATTAATTGTGTTAAGTTTTTATCTACCTATAAACAAAAATTCGTTTTCTAATACTTGTTACTCGCGAAATGATGCGTTCTCATCCTAGTCGTGGCGCAATATTGTCGCTGAGTAGTGCTGAAGACCCTCATTTGGAGATCTCTTGTCGGCTGGAAGTCTCCCGTCAGACTGTGTATCAAGCTCTCAATCCAGGTACACTCACTGACCGTCCACGCTGTGGTCGTCCCACTTTCGCTGCCACCTCCCGTATCACAAAAATCCTCAAGCAACGCCTGAACCGCAACAAAGGCAGAAACATCAGGAAAATGGCTGCCCAACTGGACACATCATACGGTACGATGTGGAATGTTTTTCGAAAGAAGCTTGATATGAAGTCATGCAAGTACCAGAAGCGTCATGGTCTCACTCCTAAGTAGCAGGAAGCTCGGCGCGATAAATGCCCTGCTCTCCTTGTTCGGACCACGACCGGAGAGACTTTTTTACCGAGGAGAAGACGTTTACCGTGGAGAGGACCTACAACAAACAAAATAATAGGATGCTTGCTCAGTCTTCTGAAGAAGCCCAGAGGTACTTTGGGACATGGAACTGAACGTTCCAGCAGGACGGCGCTCCTGCTCATACCAGCAAAAAGACACAAGAGCGGATTTCACAAAACTTCTTCTCTTTCATCGCTGCAAAAGAATGGCCTGCTAATACTCTAGATTTAAATCCAATGAACTACTCCATATGGTCTGTCTTCGAGAGTGAAGCTTGCGCTAAAACACACAACTCGTTTTGCTTTGCTTGAGCGAACATGGGACCGAATTACCCTTGAGGTTTTGCGGTCCGCGGTGTCTGCCCACCGCCGTCGTCTGGAGGCTGTAATTCGCCAAAGAGAAGTTCATTAGGAGTGAATGTTATAAAAGATCATGATATGACAGATAATAAAATTTGTTAAGAAGAAAGTAAAATTAAGCTCCCATTAAAGGAAAATATGCCGTAAAATCCGTGTCATCAAATATATTTATCACCCTGTAGAAGATCAAGTGGGGAAAAATAGTGCGTAAGTAGAAAAGAAAAGAGGGAATTTGCTGTCTACCCGGGTTGCAGAGAAGAACATCACCGGAGGCACCGAGTTGAGTGGATGTGGCAAAAAGCACACAAAAAAGAAAGAGCAGTCCCTCTAGTGCGTACAATAAAGAGATCCGGAAGGTCCGAGTTGATGATTTTGTCGGCGTAATAAAAGGTACGGATAAGTTTACATCCTTCTTGTTCTTCTTCCTGAAGTTTGAACCGCAGACGAGCGAATTCCGCTGTGCAGCGGTACAATCAAGAAGACAATGATAAGGTTTATAGGAGAAACAGAGTTTTACTGCTACCTCTTTGAAACAATCCTGCTTGATGGTGGTAGTTGGCTCATCAAAGCATAGTTTTTTTTAAACTTCACTACTTCAAGTCGGAGTTATTAGAGTTGGAAAAAATTGATCAGATTTGCCAATAATGAAAAAAAGTCGTCAACTGCTTGTGCTCACAGCTGCAATTTAGAGAGCCTGCTCAAGAGAAATTCGCCTACTTTCTACCGACCTTTCTAACAGTGTCAGTTCTTGACCCCAACCCGGATTTTATGTACTTTCATCTGCCGGCTGATGTATGAAGTTAAACCTTGTTATGTAAGTTAAATGTAAGTTAAAATTATATTTCAATAATTCACCTCAGTTTTGAAACATGTGCTTTCCTTCCTTTTTTCTCCCACTAATTCTTCCATCATTCCTTTATCTATGTATTTTTCTCTTCAATTCTCAAAGTCTGCCTTTTTTCCTCTGTTTCTTCTTCTCTGTTTCTGAATCTCATAGAAAATAGGGAGAAAAAGAGCGTGTGAGAGAGAGAGAGAAATGTTTTTCGGACACGAAGAAATCATAGAGAAATATGGTATTCATGGTAAACTAGCACTTGTTTTCTCTAGAATTTCCAGCCTCAAAATAAACTTTAACAACTACATTTGTATGATAAGGTGTTGTATTTCTTCTTGATTGCCCCAACTAAACATTCTCTGTAGATACTGCAGACTTTAGGCGAATACAGCGGGCGTGAGAATCTCCTGTTAAGATAAAGGACCGACCGAAAAAGAAGACAAATAACATCACGGAAGTGATATATGGGAAGACAAGGAGAGAGTTATGTGCGTGGTATGATAACCTAGTCAAGAGCCGTAAATGATTGGAATCATGATAGAGAGATCAGAATAGCAATTGGGTAGTGTTAAAAAATCTCTCTTCTCTTCTCTCTCTCTCTCTCTCTCTCTCTCTCTCTCTCTCTCTCTCTCTCTCTCTCTCTCTCTCTCTCTCTCTCTCTCTCTCTCTCTAACCCATTCTCTCCTACTTTGGATCCTGTTTCCCACACGTAGAACAACGACAATTAACGCAGTCAATGCCTTGTTAATCGTGCAATTGGTAATGCTGAGAGCCTCATTACGGATATCGCTGTACAGTTTTCTGTGCTCTCTCACTTCCTGCGCACTCTAGCCAACTCACCCCACTCGGTGCCTCCAGTGATGTTCTTGCTCCCAACACCGGTGGATAGGCGCGTGCGAGCTATCTTTTCTCACTTCTGCTCACACGTTATTTTCATTTCTCTATGTTTCTTCTCTGACTCTCTGACACCATCAAAGATGGGATTTTTGACCACAAAGTTGAGCTCTTAACAGAAGACACGGTTAAGGTGTTCTTCACTAGCTTGTTACAACATATGTCTGGGATTAGAATGAGGAGTGTCAAGTGTCAAGGAGCATCATTATTTTGCTTTTGTTAGTTCTCACCGTGTATGCTCAGAACTTTCGTTCCGGTTCACTAAGCTCTAGTTCTGATACACTAAGTTCTCGATTCTATTCCTGACAGAAGCTTACAGTTCATAAACATTTATTTGTCTTCGTTTAACTGCTGAGTCTAATAAGATTCTCAATGAAACATTCTCTTCTTTCTGAAAACTAAATAGTTTTATTGAAAATTCTTTCTTATGAAAATTTGCTCATAGAAGAAACTGATTGTTAAGGTTTCTGCTCTTAACGACACGAAAGTGCAAGGTGCCTGTTGCCCATTCTTCCTTTTCTGATCTCTCGAATAACTGTCTTGTACGCGTGTGTCTGCTGTATTTGATCGCGCTCTTGAAAATTACTAAGCTTGCAAGGTCTTCGGACAATACAACGTCAAAGTTTTTCTGCAACTTCAGAACTCGAATTTCACAGCGATGATTTACAACCCACAAAACTCACTAGTGCCGCATCCGAACCTCAACCAGAGCGGATTCGTCAAATCAGGTAATCACTTGATGTAAGAGAAGACGAAGGCGGATCAAAGTAGAAAAGTCGTTGTTTATACTAAGTTGAAATGAGAAGAGAAAAAGAGATGTGGTAAATTAGGAAGATGAAAGCTGAAGAGACTAAAACTTATGCTTGAAATAGGAAAGAGTGAATACAAAAGAAAAAGAGTGAAAAAATAAATAAGAGAAGATAAAGATAAAAGTTAACTTCGGCTATTGTTTAAGACAAGATTTATATGTTTGATGTTTAGTTATTACATGCAATGTTCAACATTTAATGACGTGAAACTTAGTTAGAAATAACAAACGATTGAATTATCGCACAGAAAAAAGCTAGTCCACCGGGCGGGATCGAACCCAGACCATCTCGACTCAAATGGTAACACGCGCTCCCGGTTTGAGTCGAGGTTCGATCCCGCCCGGTGGACTAGCTTTTTTCTGTGCGATAATTCAATCATTTGTCATCTTAACCAGGCGTCACTGCCTTTAAACTGTGTAACTTAGAACTTGAAGGTTAGAAATAACATTTTCAAAACGAGTAATTACAAGAGCAATGAAATGTGAAAATAGTTTAGACTGGTAGAAGGGACCAAAAATAACATGAGGAAAAAATAATAAACTGATTTAACAAGGCAACTTTGTTTTAAATGCGAAAGATATGATACTTTTAAGGACTAGAAGCACTCCAGCCTTTTCTCCCCGAAGTACCAGGAGCATATCAGCATCCACTACCTCAAGCACAAAGATCCTTCCAAGTTCCCTTCCACCCAGGACCCGCAACACACCAGTCTCATTTACAGCAAATACGAAGAGCAGTCCAGCCTTACTATTATCTCCAGCCTTACCAGTATCAAAACACAGTGGCAATAAAGCCTTCCTTTTTCCAATTACAAGGATCGCTTCAGGCCTCCTTTCACCAAGGACCAGCAACACACCAGCCTCCTTTACAACAAATTCCAGGAGCACTCCAGCCTTACCAGTATCAAAACACAGGAACTCTACAGCCTTCCTTCTCCCAAGTACCAGGATCACTTCACGCCTCTTTTCACCCAATACCAGCAACACACCAGCCTCCTTCACAGCAAGTCCCAGGAGCACTCCAGGCTTCTCATCATCAAAGCCCCGAAGTTCCAGGAGCACTAAAGGCCTCTTTCCACCCAGGAAAAGGAGCATTTCAACGTCCTCTCCATCAAGGAGTAGGAGGAGTCCAGCCTCCCCTAGACGAAGTACCAGGAGCACTCAGGGCCTCATTTCCCCCAAGACCAGCAACACACAAGCCCCCTTCACAGCGAGTTCCAAAAGCACGCCAGCCTTCCTTAGACGAATTACCAGGACCACTCCAGGAATTTTTCCACCCAAGACCTGCAACACACCAGCCTCCTTCACAGCAAGTTTCAAAAGCAATCCAGCTGAATCCCATGCAAGGTGAGATATGTTAAGTACATACATACTGGGATATAATGGCAGATTGAGAAGAAGTAATCCCAGTTTTTTCTCTCAAAATTTTCCAAAATTCACACTCTCTTCTCCTCTCTATTTCTTTCTCTATCTACTTCTCTCTATTTCTTTCTGTTCCTCTTTTCCTCTCTTTCTTGCTCGCTTTCATCAATTTTTTTCTAGCTCAAAGTTCTTTTTGCTTTCTGCTTTACAGTTCCAAAAAGGACTCTGTGAGTTAAGAAGAAAATTTCAGATCAATTGCTTTAATAAACAAGATGGTTTGCAGGGAATGTTGCCGGTTCGGTGTTCGATACTCCTCAATCAAACAATACTTCTCCTCCGAAAAGCTCGAAGAACCAGGCACAACCAAGTAACTTAACTCAATTTCCTGGCGTAATTAGTATCGTGAACTTCTGGCTGCTTTTTTGATATCAAATATTCAGTTAAGCATATGTGACTTACAAAATTAATATTCTTTCCAGGTTTTAGTTGTTGCCTAAAAATTGATTGAAACTGAAACAAAAAGGTCACTGATGAGCTAATAAATTGAAATGTTATACATACTGTTACTTCGTGGGGAATAACCCTCATTATATTCATTCAGATATGATCGCCGTTACCGCAGTAGCAGCAAAAGAAACGCTCAATGGTAATCGTAGCCGCAAACGCAGACGCTTCAACTCACACGGTAAAGAACCGCTGAATATTTTCAGAAGCGAATGTTTCTTCCTCCATTTCTTTACTGGCTGGGTAAGATCTACCTGAATACGATGCCTCGCTGGTAATTAGTTGCGGGCATCCATGACCCAATCGGGTCGTAAGAGAGAGAGAGAGGAGAGAGAGAGAGAGAAAGAGAGAGAGAGGAGAGAGAGAGAGAGAGAGAAGGGGAAGGGGGGGTTGTGGTTCAAGTTGTGGCGATATTATGGACCATTTAAAGTCACCGCGGATTTCTTGTTATTATTCTGTGTGAGACTATGTAGTATGTATGTGAAGCGGTCTCCGCTTTTATTTAGAGTATTGCTGTCGACTTCTCTCTCTTCCTCTAGTTTTTCATCCATAATTTCTCACTAGTTCTTTCTCACTGTCTTCATTAATTTCTCTTTCATTCCTTATCTTTTTTTGTTTTTTCTCTTTCGGTACTTCCTGAAACCTTTTTGTCTAACCCCTCTCCTTGTCTCTCTTTCTCATCTTCCTCCACAATTTCAACTTGTTCAGTTGTATTCTTCAAGCATTCTTCATCTTTGTTAGGCTTATTGGGAGTGAGAGAGAGAGAGAGAGAGAGAGAGAGAGAGAGAGAGAGAGAGAGAGAGAGAGAGAGCAATTGTTTTACAAAATTAATCCTCATCTCAATTGCAAAAAAGAACCAATAACATTAACCCCCTGATTTCCAGGAAACTTGATTTTCATAATATAATGTAAATGGAATTTTCTCAGAATCTTCATCCTCGAGTGTGGCGGGAAAAGAAGAAACTGTTGAACAGAAGACTGCGACCCATAGAGAAGCTTCTGCTGAACGAGAGACTCCAGCTCTACTTGAGGAGTGCGAAGGAATGACAATGGAGAGGCCGAACAATAAGGACCTCTCAGATGACGAAGAGGACCTTCTTGATGCTTTCCCTTTTGACATCAGCATGAATGATGCTCTGGCATACGCTTTTGGATCGGAGAAGGTCGACATGACAGCAATCAATGAGCCTTTGCCAATTCACATCGTTAGTTATTCTGATTTCCTATCCTTGTTTGTACCAATCGCCAAATAGTTTTTCAACAGGGTCATCAAATCTTCTATATAGAAAGGTAAATGGATTTGATCTTAGTCATAGGTCCTTTTTACTGCTAAAAAGTTGACAAAAATGACTGTTACGCAAGCGAGGGGCTTAGAATGATGAGAAGCAAGTAAATCTTAAGTCTTGAATTTTTAAATTCCCTTTTTTTCTCAAACTTCTACATATACTTTTCATATCCATCCCTGTTCTCAGGAGAGAAAGACGATTCCGATGTGCTGCAGCCGGCCATCACAGGGGAAAATGATTTCATGCGAAGGATCAGACGTTTGTCTTACCTCTTTTTTGAACAAAACTTTACAATTTTTTCAATGACGTTATGAAGCCTTTTGAGAGCTCAATTTGAATTGAATCAAGTTTTTCAAACCTTAATAGGGAGTTTTTCAATGGTTTTCAAAAGACCTTTCAGAATTTAAGCGGACTATCAAATTATGTCGAGTGAAACGGCTAAAAGCTATCTCTATGGAACGATATAAAAAGAGAGACAATATTTTCTTCCAGTGCTCGAATGGACGGTTCCATTTCAAATGTATCGGAATGAAGTCGTTACCTGAAAAGGGCTGGTTTTGTCCCGATTGCTCTGGCAGATGAGGTAAAGGTACCGTGAAAGGTCGCCCCTCTTTTCTCTCCAATTTCTCAACGCTTCCAAGAGATTTCACCCTACTGTTTCTCCAATCTCAAGTAATGCTGGTCTCATTTGCTTGGCTCTTTTTCCGAAGAAGGGGTGTTTCCAAAACGTAGCATTTTTTCGAACTCTCTACTTGTGATTCATTTCAGTTCAACTCCATTTAACCGTTTCCGTTCAAATCCCACGACCACATTCTTTAGTTTTTTGAGTCAAAATTTAATAGACTATCTTATCGTTTTGACACACGGATCAAAGTTTACCAATACAAGCTGAAAGCCGGGTTCAATCTTCTCCATTGGACAAAGCTAAGGTAGCAAATTTTAATCCGGGAGCTTTAAAACTTTCAACAAGAAGCTTCAGACATTGTGAGCTATGTTATTTTTCGCATCTTTACTAGCGGAAGTTCGTTACTCTTTTCATCATAGCTCCATTATCTCATTCTATGAGTGGTCGATTTTCGGTCGAAACTTCAACCAGTTTTTAAATTTTTCAATTTGTCTGACTTTTATTGTGATATGATTGTCCCCTGTTTGTTATGCTTTCGTTGACTGCTCCATACGATTTCTCACAATTTAAATTTTTTTGTATAACTCTCTATGGCTTAAAATTTTTACCTTCAATCCTCCTAATCATTGCTTTTAAGATAGTTTTAATCGTTTGCCGAATCGCTGACTAAAGTTAAGCTCATTTTTCTACCAGTTGATGAAATTTCCTGTTCTATCGAATAAAGACTACAACAAAATCATTATCCTATGAAATAAATGCATAGTGGAAAATCGAAAGGTCAAAAAAATATTATTCTCGGTCTATGAGGTTTTAGAGACAGACAACAGTTGGAAAACCGAACCCTCCTGACTTGAAGTAAATCGTTCATGCCTTGACACCTTTTCAAAAAAAAACTTTGCTCAAACTATATCTCACTTTGACTTAATATAAACCTTGAAAATCTGCATAAAAGTTGCTTCAGATTATAACAATGATACTCTAAGACATAAGTGAAAAATTCCATAGAACGACATGTAAAAAGCAAGTCAAAAAGAGTGAAAGGGGGAAACAAAAAACAAAGGAGAAGCTGAAGGCGTGAGGTCTCACAAATACATTCTCGAAAAATTTATCAAGTACAATCATCTCTTGAAAAATCTTGTTAAGAACTAGAAACTAACTCATATCTGTAACATTTTTTTTCTCAAAAAACAGAGATGTCTTATGTTATTCATTCGAAACATTTTGATGGAAAGAGAAGATTCTCAGAAACTTTTTTTGAACGAATAAAAAAGTTTGACAAGAACAAAATAAGAACAGAAGAGTTCATGAAGATTTTCCAGTTGATAGAAAAACCTTCAAAGCGTGCGTTTTTTCTTACGTTGCCTTTACCACGTAAAAAGTAGGAAATTCTGAATTTTTCGTGTTGTTCTATCAAGAATGTATTTCATATTTAGGTCCATTCATTTGTTCCTTGAAACAATGGACAACTGTCATAATGGTGATTTAGTACAAGACAAGAAAATAGTACATATGTAGATACGACAGAATTTGATACAATTGATCAAAAGGTGCAAGGTGTGAACTGAAAGTTTATATTATAGTCAAATAAGGTTTTTCTTAGAAAAAAAACTCATCACGTTTTCTAACTCTTCCCATTTAAATATCAATGTCAATTTATTTTGCTTCCTGTCTCTCAAGTCTCTCTATTTTTTGTTAAAAAGTCTACATATTTGTTAGCTTGATAGTAACCAAATCAACCCCAACTTTGTTTTCATCTTTCTCCACAAACACATGCCAATCTTCTGTCGCGAACTCTCTTCAGACCTTTTTTCCTATCATTTTCGATCCCATCTCTCAAGCACTCTTCTAAAATTAAAAACAAAATTTTTACTTGCCTTTTTTGATGAATAATTTTCTCTGCTTAAGCTCATTTATAAGAATCATACCTCTGAATCATACCATTCTATACCAATCATACCATTCTATTCTAGAATCATACCATTCTCTCATTCGTCTCCCTCCGTGCACGGTTGCTCCTCGCACCGTCTCTTCCCTCGTCTGTGAGAGTCCTTTCCCGAGAAGATTTGGCGCTCCGGGATCGTAGCGCCATCATGAGCGACAGAAGAATGAGATGGAGGGACTACTTTGTAAAGCCGTTAGTCCCCAATTCCTAAGGAAGGCAGAGAACGCTGAGGAGTAGAGTCGTCACATGTCGCAACAGATCCCATAATCGATGATGTTATATTACCGATGTGGCTTGCTGATCTTGATAAAGCGTTTAAATTGGAAAATACCTCTGAAGCGATGGAGAAAAAACTGATTAAAAAATTTGTAGCAGCTCAAACACTCACCCGTACAAGGAACTACTCAAGATATGAGGAGAATATTTGGCAATACCGAATGCTAGGTCCCGCCCACCTAAGCGACCAATAGCAGAAAGCGCAGCGAATCAGCTTTCATCTTTCTTCCACAGCCGAGTAATTTTGTAATGAAAACGCTTTCAAAAGGTCAAGAAAGTGGTGTTTTTTTTACTTATCTTTTCTGGAGACAAAAAAAGCGAGGGGGTGGAGCCTGCGTCCACCAGAGAAAAAGATAGATTTGATCGAGATTGCAATCACACAAACAGAGAGCTTTTTTCTCTTTTTCTCGGCGGCGAGAGATTCTAAGACGCGAGAGGCGGCGAAACATAGTGATGGTGTGAGTTATTGAATAACATACACCATTTCTCTATTTTTGACAAATCCATCCTTTCTTTTCAAATTATCTTTATAAATTTTGGGGAAAGGAAAGGGGGGAGGGGGAGGAGGGTTTACCTGAGCAGGGAAGGGAGGGGGGCCTAAAGGGGGAAGGGGGGAGGAAGAGGGCCCTACCTAAGCGAAGGGGGAAAGGGGGGTAGGGGCCCTAGGGGGAGGGGGGAGGGGGAAGGGGGAAGGGGGGCCCTAAAGGAGGGAAGGATGGCCCAAAGGAGAAAGGGGGAGGGGGTTTTCATGAATGAAATCTCTTTCTGAAAAAAAACAAAAGTGGGAAAACATGAATTCAGCAACATACGCGTGAAATCAGCAACATACATGAATTATCTGCAGCTAGTGCAACAATAGCACTGGCAATTTTGTGAAAGTCTACCCTTTCACTTTCGTCTTTAATCTTGACTACCATCACTTGGCTGTCTTATGTTATCTCCATTAAAGTACCCTTCTTTCTGACATTCTTCCAATGGTTTTTACTGGAAACCGAATTGCCTCCAATTCTCGTTTAGCCTGGGAAATTCCTTCTTTTTTCTGACATATTGCAACCCTTCTCTGCAGTCAACTCGTCTTCAGAAGACGATCTCTTACAATCAATCATTTATTCCAATTCACATGATAGAATAGCACATACGTACATGCATTGATGAACTTGGATCGCTGTCACGGAACTTACTCTACATTCGATGCGTCAAATCAGTTCGTTATTTCAGCGAAAAAATCCCCTTCTAGAAAATTCCTGATCGGTTTACCTTCGAATCTATTCTCTACCCAGCGTCACAACTCACCTCCATCTTGTTCCGGAATTTCAAAAATTTCTTTCTCCTGTCTGCCTGTTCTAGCTTCACTCCTGACCGATTCGTCATGTCTTAACACCAATCTCGCTTTTCCTTTTATCTCTACATGACATACATGTATTGCACCAAGTACTTTATATCTTTATTTTGAATTCCCGCCGTGACTCCACGTTACTCAGTCACTCTCATCCATAACTGATTTTCCTCTCAATCCATTACTGATAACTTTTCCAATTTTCCGATCAATCTGATATTCTAATTAGGAATCCGCTGTATCGGCTGTCACTTGAACTTGTTCTCCGCAACACTTGTACATGCTTGTTCCAGATCTTACCTAGTGTCCGGAAACGGCAGAGATAACCACAGGTGAAATTGTTTCACAGAGGTCTTTTAGAAAGAACACATGCCTGTTCTATTGGGTACGATGAAGGGGCCGTGATGAGGGCGATGGACACAAGCATTTTACCCCTACCTGTGCCTGCTTGTTGCAGGTCTTACTCTTGTGCCTGCTTGTTCCAGGTCTTACTCTTGTGCCTGCTTGTTCCAGGTCTTAATCTTGTGCCTGCTTGTTCCTGCTTGTTCCAGGTCTTACTCTTGTGCCTGCTTGTTCCAGGTCTTACTCTTGTGTCTGCTTGTTCCAGGTCTTACTCTTGTGCCTGTTTGTTCCAGGTTTTACTCTTGTGCCTGCTTGTTGCAGGTCTTACTCTTGTGCCTGCTTGTTCCAGGTCTTACTCTTGTGCCTGCTTGTTCCAGGTCTTAATCTTGTGCCTGCTTGTTCCTGCTTGTTCCAGGTCTTACTCTTGTGCCTGCTTGTTCCAGGTCTTACTCTTGTGTCTGCTTGTTCCAGGTCTTACTCTTGTGTCTGCTTGTTCCAGGTCTTACTCTTGTGCCTGCTTGTTCCAGGTCTTACTCTTGTGCCTGCTTGTTCCAGGTCTTACTCTTGTGTCTGCTTGTTCCAGGTCTTACTCTTGTGTCTGCTTGTTCCAGGTCTTACTCTTGTGTCTGCTTGTTCCAGGTCTTACTCTTGTGTCTGCTTGTTCCAGGTCTTACTCTTGTGCCTGCTTGTTCCAGGTCTTACTCTTGTGTCTGCTTGTTCCAGGTCTTACTCTTGTGCCTGCTTGTTCCAGGTCTTACTCTTGTGCCTGCTTGTTCCAGGTCTTACTCTTGTGTCTGCTTGTTCCAGGTCTTACTCTTGTGTCTGCTTGTTCCAGGTCTTACACTTGTGCCTGCTTGTTCCCGGTCTTACTCTTGTGTCTGCTTGTTCCTGCTTGTTCCAGGTCTTACTCTTGTGCCTGCTTGTTCCAGGTCTTACTCTTGTGTCTGCTTGTTCCAGGTCTTACTCTTGTGCCTGCTTGTTCCAGGTCTTACTCTTGTGCCTGCTTGTTCCAGGTCTTACTCTTGTGTCTGCTTGTTCCTGCTTGTTCCAGGTCTTACTCTTGTGCCTGCTTGTTCCAGGTCTTACTCTTGTGTCTGCTTGTTCCAGGTCTTACTCTTGTGTCTGCTTGTTCCAGGTCTTACTCTTGTGCCTGCTTGTTCCAGGTCTTACTCTTGTGTCTGCTTGTTCCTGCTTGTTCCAGGTCTTACTCTTGTGCCTGCTTGTTCCAGGTCTTACTCTTGTGTCTGCTTGTTCCAGGTCTTACTCTTGTGTCTGCTTGTTCCAGGTCTTACTCTTGTGTCTGCTTGTTCCAGGTCTTACTCTTGTGCCTGCTTGTTCCAGGTCTTACTCTTGTGTCTGCTTGTTCCTGCTTGTTCCAGGTCTTACTCTTGTGCCTGCTTGTTCCAGGTCTTACTCTTGTGTCTGCTTGTTCCAGGTCTTACTCTTGTGCCTGCTTGTTCCAGGTCTTACTCTTGTGCCTGCTTGTTCCAGGTCTTACTCTTGTGTCTGCTTGTTCCAGGTCTTACTCTTGTGTCTGCTTGTTCCAGGTCTTACTCTTGTGCCTGCTTGTTCCAGGTCTTACTCTTGTGTCTGCTTGTTCCTGCTTGTTCCAGGTCTTACTCTTGTGCCTGCTTGTTCCAGGTCTTACTCTTGTGTCTGCTTGTTCCAGGTCTTACTCTTGTGCCTGCTTGTTCCAGGTCTTACTCTTGTGCCTGCTTGTTCCAGGTCTTACTCTTGTGTCTGCTTGTTCCAGGTCTTACTCTTGTGCCTGCTTGTTCCAGGTCTTACTCTTGTGTCCGCTTGTTCCTGCTTGTTCCAGGTCTTACTCTTGTGCCTGCTTGTTCCAGGTCTTACTCTTGTGTCTGCTTGTTCCAGGTCTTACTCTTGTGTCTGCTTGTTCCAGGTCTTACTCTTGTGCCTGCTTGTTCCAGGTCTTACTCTTGTGCCTGCTTGTTCCAGGTCTTACTCTTGTGTCTGCTTGTTCCAGGTCTTACTCTTGTGTCTGCTTGTTCCAGGTCTTACTCTTGTGCCTGCTTGTTCCAGGTCTTACTCTTGTGCCTGCTTGTTCCAGGTCTTACTCTTGTGTCTGCTTGTTCCAGGTCTTACTCTTGTGCCTGCTTGTTCCAGGTCTTACTCTTGTGTCTGCTTGTTCCAGGTCTTACTCTTGTGTCTGCTTGTTCCAGGTCTTACTCTTGTGCCTGCTTGTTCCAGGTCTTACTCTTGTGCCTGCTTGTTCCAGGTCTTACTCTTGTGTCTGCTCTTTCCAGGTCTTACTCTTGTGCCTGCTTGTTCCAGGTCTTACTCTTGTGTCTGCTTGTTCCAGGTCTTACTCTTGTGCCTGCTTCTTCCAGGTCTTACTCTTGTGCCTGCTTGTTCCAGGTCTTACTCTTGTGTCTGCTTGTTCCAGGTCTTACTCTTGTGCCTGCTTGTTCCAGGTCTTACTCTTGTGTCTGCTTGTTCCAGGTCTTACTCTTGTGCCTGCTTGTTCCAGGTCTTACTCTTGTGTCTGCTTGTTCCAGGTCTTACTCTTGTGTCTGCTTGTTCCAGGTCTTACTCTTGTGGCTGCTTGTTCCAGGTCTTACTCTTGTGCCTGCTTGTTCCAGGTCTTACTCTTGTGTCTGCTTGTTCCAGGTCTTACTCTTGTGTCTGCTTGTTCCAGGTCTTACTCTTGTGCCTGCTTGTTCCAGGTCTTACTCTTGTGCCTGCTTGTTCCAGGTCTTACTCTTGTGTCTGCTTGTTCCAGGTCTTACTCTTGTGCCTGCTTGTTCCAGGTCTTACTCTTGTGCCTGCTTGTTCCAGGTCTTACTCTTGTGCCTGCTTGTTCCAGGTCTTACTCTTGTGTCTGCTTGTTCCAGGTCTTACTCTTGTGTCTGCTTGTTCCAGGTCTTACTCTTGTGCCTGCTTGTTCCAGGTCTTACTCTTGTGCCTGCTTGTTCCAGGTCTTACTCTTGTGTCTGCTTGTTCCAGGTCTTACTCTTGTGCCTGCTTGTTCCAGGTCTTACTCTTGTGCCTGCTTGTTCCAGGTCTTACTCTTGTGTCTGCTTGTTCCAGGTCTTACTCTTGTGCCTGCTTGTTCCAGGTCTTACTCTTGTGCCTGCTTGTTCCAGGTCTTACTCTTGTGCCTGCTTGTTCCAGGTCTTACTCTTGTGTCTGCTTGTTCCAGGTCTTACTCTTGTGTCTGCTTGTTCCAGGTCTTACTCTTGTGCCTGCTTGTTCCAGGTCTTACTCTTGTGCCTGCTTGTTCCAGGTCTTACTCTTGTGTCTGCTTGTTCCAGGTCTTACTCTTGTGTCTGCTTGTTCCAGGTCTTACTCTTGTGGCTGCTTGTTCCAGGTCTTACTCTTGTGCCTGCTTGTTCCAGGTCTTACTCTTGTGCCTGCTTGTTCCAGGTCTTACTCTTGTGCCTGCTTGTTCCAGGTCTTACTCTTGTGTCTGCTTGTTCCAGGTCTTACTCTTGTGGCTGCTTGTTCCAGGTCTTACTCTTGTGGCTGCTTGTTCCAGGTCTTACTTTTGTGTCTGCTGGTTCCAGGTCTTACTCTTGTGCCTGCTTGTTCCAGGTCTTACTCTTGTGCCTGCTTGTTCCAGGTCTTACTCTTGTGCCTGCTTGTTCCAGGTCTTACTCTTGTGTCTGCTTGTTCCAGGTCTTACTCTTGTGTCTGCTTGTTCCAGGTCTTACTCTTGTGCCTGCTTGTTCCAGGTCTTACTCTTGTGCCTGCTTGTTCCAGGTCTTACTCTTGTGTCTGCTTGTTCCAGGTCTTACTCTTGTGTCTGCTTGTTCCAGGTCTTACTCTTGTGGCTGCTTGTTCCAGGTCTTACTCTTGTGCCTGCTTGTTCCAGGTCTTACTCTTGTGCCTGCTTGTTCCAGGTCTTACTCTTGTGCCTGCTTGTTCCAGGTCTTACTCTTGTGTCTGCTTGTTCCAGGTCTTACTCTTGTGGCTGCTTGTTCCAGGTCTTACTCTTGTGGCTGCTTGTTCCAGGTCTTACTCTTGTGCCTGCTTGTTCCAGGTCTTACTCTTGTGCCTGGTTGTTCCAGGTCTTACTCTTGTGCCTGCTTGTTTCAGTTCTTACCCTTGTGCCTGTACGTTACCGGTCTTACCCTTGATCCTTCTTGTTACACGGCTTATCTCGTCTGCCCTGAGGCCTTCGATCACACTTCTTTCTCACACAATACCACCATCCAAATATACCCGAACTCCTGGTAATCTTTAATCCGAAATCCTGCAAAGCTAGCAACAAATGCTGGGATTGCGAAGTAATCACTCCCGCACCTCCTCCTGCATCCTACTTGAGCGACACTCTCCGGCCCAATGACGCGAACATGTACAAAAACTTCACTCATAAAATTCCGTGCGATAATGCAAACAACTTACTCGGGAGTGCAAAATAATTTTTCTTTTCCTTCTCATCTTTTTATACATAGTTCTGTCCACTTTCTACTATCATAGAAATTCTCACTCGCTACATATTTTGAACAACTTTCCCGTTCAGACTTTTCAAGTCAAAAATTCTTTTACATATGCTTACGCAATACATATCCTCAAAAACTCTAATAAATTTTAATACTGGAATACGGCTATGAACAACATGGAGTTTTGATATCAAAACTATGTGTAGTCGGACCCCTTTTACTCAATGTTGACCCTTCGCTCACAGCTCGCTCCGTTATTCTTTGACTGACTAGCACTCGCGCTCACACAGTCTAGCTACGCAGCTAAGTTGTCTCGGTCCACATTATGTAATAGCACAAACGAAACTCACATCCGTGACGATCATACACTACTCTGTACGATTACCCCGATAAACAAAATTGAGACAAGCAATGAGCGAATAACGCGAACATATCCGAGCACTTATTCTTTATTTCCATGCAGTGATAAAATAACATCAATACAATAAAATGATGAGAATTAACATGGACTAGTTTATGTAGATAAAAAGATTCTCGAAAAAATTCATTTTCAGTGCTGGTTTTCTTTTTCAGTTTATTCAATGGAATAGTGAACAACGAAAATCTGAAAAAGAAACAACAGTTGATAATACAATATTAGCATGAACTTCATATGAATACTACCTTGCTCTTCTCGATATTCAATCTTTTACAATAGGCTTTGGTAGCAGTTTTTCTGATGGCAATTTCTTCAGTTTATCAGCGAATTGTGAGGCGTTCTTAATTGAAATAATTTCATTAGGAAGAGAGTTCCAGATTGATATGCTTCTTGATACAAAGGTAGACATTCTAGCTGGGTAAACAGTAGGAAGACGAATACGAAGAGAATGTGTATGCCTTGTATTGTACGTAGAAGGGGAAATGATATAAAGATAAGAAAAATCAAGAGAACATAGATTATGCAGGCACTTATGCAAAAAACAAAGATTTTTAAATGCTCTGCGATACTCTAATGACTCAGTCTTGAGTAGCTGCAGTCTTTGAGAATAAGGCAATGATGGTTGGGAACATCTTAATAATAATCTTCTTGTAAAATTTCGCTGAACATATTCAACTTCATTGATGAGATTTTTGGTTATAGGTGACCAAATTTCTGTGCCGTATTCAAGAATTGGTCTGACGTACACATTAAAAGCCATAATAAGCATTTCGTATGATTTAGTCTTGAACGCTTTTAATAGTAGATTCGCGGTTGAAGAGGCTTTTAATAGTAGACTTAACTGACAATGAGAAGAATAAACTGCGTGCCTTGACGCAAAACTCGACCTTCACAATCTCACTCCTTACAAAACTCGACCTTCACAATCTCACTCCTTGCAAAACTCGATCACCACAATTTCACCCATAACTTTAACAATAATAACGAGTAATTCAGCCTTCAACTTACACTGCGCAACTTTAAGCGTAAATCAAAGCCAAGCAATCGGCAATTCTTAGCCGAATAGACATTCATTCACAATCATATAACACACAACCTACGTGTTCCAGAACCTAACACTCTTCTTGAAGCTTCACGTCAAAACTGCGAAAACAATCAATCCAAAAAACCAATCAACACTCATACTACCACTTAAAGCATCTTGCTTTAACGCACGATAAACGTAGAATTAGTTACTTCCCTCTTTCAACTCCCTTTATGCAACGCATACGCAACGCACCTGCAGTACACTCCCTAAAGCGCGTATTCAAACACCAATTTTCCTTCTCATCCCTCTCTCCCTCTCTCTCTCTCGCCATATTACTGTATCACGAGTGGCACGAGATAATTCATGTATGTTGCTGATTTCACGCGTATGTTGCTGAATTCATGTTTTCCCACTTTTCTTTTTTTTCAGAAAGAGATTTCATTCATGAAAACCCCCTCCCCCTTTCTCCTTTGGGCCATCCTTCCGCCCCCCTTCCCCCTTCCCCTCCCCCTAGGGCCCCTACCCCCTTCCCCCCTTCGCTTAGGTAGGGCCCTCTTCCTCCCCCTTCCCTCTTTAGGCCCCCCTCCCTCTCCCCCTTTCCTTTCCCCAAAATTTATAGAGATAATTTGAAAAGAAAGGATGGATTTGTCAAAAATAGAGAAATGGTGTATGTTATTCAATAACTCACACCATCACTATGTTTCGCCGCCTCTCGCGTCTTAGAATCTCTCGCCGCCGAGAAAAAGAGAAAAAAAGCTCTCTGTTTGTGTGATTGCAATCTCGATCAAATCTATCTTTTTCTCTGGTGGACGCAGGCTCCACCCCCTCGCTTTTTTTTGTCTCCAGAAAAGATAAGTAAAAAAAAAACCACTTTCTTGACCTTTTGAAAGCGTTTTCATTACAAAATTACTCGGCTGTGGAAGAAAGATGAAAGCTGATTCGCTGCGCTTTCTGCTATTGGTCGCTTAGGTGGGCGGGACCTAGCATTCGGTATTGCCAAATATTCTCCTCATATCTTGAGTAGTTCCTTGTACGGGTGAGTGTTTGAGCTGCTACAAATTTTTTAATCAGTTTTTTCTCCATCGCTTCAGAGGTATTTTCCAATTTAAACGCTTTATCAAGATCAGCAAGCCACATCGGTAATATAACATCATCGATTATGGGATCTGTTGCGACATGTGACGACTCTACTCCTCAGCGTTCTCTGCCTTCCTTAGGAATTGGGGACTAACGGCTTTACAAAGTAGTCCCTCCATCTCATTCTTCTGTCGCTCATGATGGCGCTACGATCCCGGAGCGCCAAATCTTCTCGGGAAAGGACTCTCACAGACGAGGGAAGAGACGGTGCGAGGAGCAACCGTGCACGGAGGGAGACGAATGAGAGAATGGTATGATTCTAGAATAGAATGGTATGATTGGTATAGAATGGTATGATTCAGAGGTATGATTCTTATAAATGAGCTTAAGCAGAGAAAATTATTCATCAAAAAAGGCAAGTAAAAATTTTGTTTTTAATTTTAGAAGAGTGCTGCAGCACATCGGAATCGTCTTTCTCTCCTGAGAACAGGGATGGATATGAAAAGTATATGTAGAAGTTTGAGAAAAAAAGGGAATTTAAAAATTCAAGACTGAAGATTTACTTGCTTCTCATCATTCTAAGCGTCTCGCTTGCGTAACGGTCATTTTTGTCAACTTTTTAGCAGTAAAAAGGACCTATGACTAAGATCAAATCCATTTACCTTTCTATATAGAAGATTTGATGACCCAGTTGAAAAACTATTCGGCGATTGGTACAAACAAGGAAAGGAAATCAGAATAACTAACGATGTGAATTGGCAAAGGCTCATTGATTGCTGTCATGTCGACCTTCTCCGATCCAAAAGCGTATGCCAGAGCATCATTCATGCTGATGTCAAAAGGGAAAGCATCAAGAAGGTCCTCTTCGTCATCTGAGAGGTCCTTATTGTTCGGCCTCTCCATTGTCATTCCTTCGCACTTCTCAAGTAGAGCTGGAGTCTCTCGTTCAGCAGAAGCTTCTCTATGGGTCGCAGTCTTCTGTTCAACAGTTTCTTCTTTTCCCGCCACACTCGAGGATGAAGATTCTGAGAAAATTCCATTTACATCATATTATGAAAATCAAGGTTCCTGGAAATCAGGGGGTTAATGTTATTGGTTCTTTTTTGCAATTGAGATGAGGATTAATTTTGTAAAACAATTGCTCTCTCTCTCTCTCTCTCTCTCTCTCTCTCTCTCTCTCTCTCTCTCTCTCTCTCTCTCTCTCTCACTCCCAAGAAGCCTAACAAAGATGAAGAATGCTTGAAGAATACAACTGAACAAGTTGAAATTGTGGAGGAAGATGAGAAAGAGAGACAAGGAGAGGGGTTAGACAAAAAGGTTTCAGAAAGTACCGAAAGAGAAAAAAAACAAAAAAAAGATAAGGAATGAAAGAGAAATTAATGAAGACAGTGAGAAAGAACTAGTTAGAAATTATGGATGAAAAACTAGAGGAAGAGAGAGAAGTCGACAGCAATACTCTATGTAAATAAAAGCGGAGACCGCTTTACATACATACATAATCTCACACAGAATAATAACAAGAAATCCGCGGTGACTTTAAATGGTCCATAATATCGCCACAACTTGAACCACAACACCCCCTTCCCCTTCTCTCTCTCTCTCTCTCTCTCTCTCTCTCTTCTCTCTCTCTCTCTCTCTCTCTCTCTCTCTCTCTCTCTCTCTCTCTCTCTCTCTCTCTCTCTCTCTCTCTCTCTCTCTCTTACGACCCGATTGGGTCATGGATGCCCGCAACTAATTACCAGCGAGGCATCATATTCAGGTAGATCTTACCCAGCCAGTAAAGAAATGGAGGAAGAAACATTCGCTTCTGAAAATATTCAGCGGTTCTTTACCGTGTGAGTTGAAGCGTCTGCGTTTGCGGCTACGATTACCATTGAGCGTTTCTTTTGCTGCTACTGCGGTAACGGCGATCATATCTGAATGAATATAATGAGGGTTATTCCCCACGAAGTAACAAATCCACAGTATGTATAACATTTCAATTTATTAGCTCATCAGTGACCTTTTGTTTCAGTTTCAATCAATTTTTAGGCAACAACTAAAACCTGAAAAGAATATTAATTTTGTAAGTCACATATGCTTAACTGAATATTTGATATCAAAAAAGCAGCCAGAAGTTCAGGAAATTGAGTTAAGTTACTTGGTTGTGTCTGGTTCTCCGAGCTTTTCGGAGGAGAAGTATTGTTTGATTGAGTAGTATCGAACACTGAACCGGCAACATTCCCTGCAAACCATCTTGTTTATTAAAGCTATTGATCTGAAATTTTCTTCTTAACTCACAGAGTCCTTTTTGGAACTGTAAAGCAGAAAGCAAAAAGAACTTTGAGCTAGAAAAAAATTGATGAAAGCGAGCAAGAAAGAGAGGAAAAGAGGAACAGAAAGAAATAGAGAGAAGTAGATAGAGAAAGAAATAGAGAGGAGAAGAGAGTGTGAATTTTGGAAAATTTTGAGAGAAAAAACTGGGATTACTTCTTCTCAATCTGCCATTACATCCCAGTATGTATGTACTTCACATATCTCACCTTGCATGGGATTCAGCTGGATTGCTTTTGAAACTTGCTGTGAAGGAGGCTGGTGTGTTGCAGGTCTTGGGTGGGAGAATTCCTGGAGTGGTCCTGGTAATTCGTCTAAGGAAGGCTGGCGTGCTTTTTGGAACTCGCTGTGAAGGGGGCTTGTGTGTTGCTGGTCTTGGGGGAAATGAGGCCCTGAGTGCTCCTGGTACTTCGTCTAGGGGAGGCTGGACTCCTCCTACTCCTTGATGGAGAGGACGCTGAAATGCTTCTTTTCCTGGGTGGAAAGAGGCCTTTAGTGCTCCTGGAACTTCGGGGCTTTGATGATGAGAAGCCTGAAGTGCTCCTGGGACTTGCTGTGAAGGAGGCTGTTGTGTTGCTGGTCTTGGGTGAAAAGAGGCGTGAAGTGATCCTGGTACTTGGGAGAAGGAAGGCTGTAGAGTTCCTTTGTTTTGATACTGGTAAGGCTGGAGTGCACCTGGAATTTTTGGTAAAGGAGGCTGGTGTGTTGCTGGTCCTTGGTGAAAGGAGGCCTGAAGCGATCCTTGTAATTGGAAAAAGGAAGGCTGTATTGCCACTGTGTTTTGATACTGGTAAGGCTGGAGTGTTTCCGTGCTAAGAATAATTTGGTTTTTGCATATATGACAAACTATTTTTTTCCAAATTGTAACCGAAAAACAATAAATAAATCGAAGCGGGCTCTGCGTTCTACAAGCGAATCTAAATTGAATAGCTTGAGACGTTGGGGATAATTTAGATTAGGGTTATTGCAGCGAGATAACGCCCTCTTTGTAAAGATTCTTTGTGGAAACTCCAGTCTTCTTGAACAATTACTGAAAAAAATTGTGGTTCCGTATTCTAGAAGAGGCCTGATATATGTGGTATACACATTTTGTAACCGTTCAAATCTAGGCATCGAAAAAATTTAAAAAACTTGAGCGATTCGACTCAAACTTCTGGCACGTATGACTTCAATGTGCTGTTTAAAAGTAAGCTTACGATCTATATAAATGCCTAAGTCTCTAACTAACTCTACATCCTTAATTGTTGTATTATCTATGTAGTAGTTCTGTTGAGACCGATTCTCGAATACGGGACTGAAATTTGGTCCCCTACCACGAAATACCTCATCAACGATTTAGAATATGTACAACGTAATTTTACTAGAAGGCTGTTATATAGATGTGGTAATGTAAGCCTGCCTTATTCTCAGAGATTGAAACTGCTCAAAACTGAGTCATTAGAATATCGTCGAGCATTCAGAGATCTATGTTTTTTTGCACAAATGTTTACATAACAAATGCTCTCTCGATTTTTCCTTTCTATACATTTTATCTCCCCCCAAGTATAATACAAGACAAGCGCACTCTCTCAGAATTCAAGACAAGCGCACTCTCTCAGAATTCGTCTGCCTATCGTTTACCCGGCTAGGTTGTCTACGTTTGTCTCTAGATCAATAGCAATATGGAACTCCCTTCCGGAAGATATCGTTGTATTCGAAAGTTCTTCAAGTTTCGCGACAAGGCTAAAAAAAATTCCATTTGAAGTTGTGCTTCCTTGTCCGAGTGTAACAGATTGTCGATTATTTTGTATTTACATACATATGTATAGGACACAATCTTCTGATTATAAATAACTATAGACAGCTATTTCATATCATTTTTTTCTTAGATGATATTTGGATTAGTTGAATGCCATTCAGCACTTTTGAATGAATGATTATTTTTTTTGTCTCCCTGTCCTACGCGTCCATGCTAATTGGAACTACCACTCATAATTGTATTACAAGTTGTTGTTCTTGCATGGAATAAATGAATTGAATTGAATTGCCCTAAATGAAGGCAGCTTATTTTATTACCTGCAAGTGGTAAACTTAATTTACATGACCAATTGCAAATTTCATTGATAGCTAATTGTAAACGACCTGGAACGTGACTATAAATTTTCAAATCGTCCGCGAATAAGGAAAATTTCACTGGGTCAGTTATACAGTTTTCAATATCGTTAATAAAGCAAAGAAAGAGTAGGGGCCCTAGGAATGTACCTTGCGGTACACCGCTTAGTACAGGGAAATAATCCGAGAAAGTGTTATTTATACGTACCCTGAACAATCTATTCTCAAGAAAACAAGCGATCCATTTTATGAAACTTGAAGGAATTCCTATTTGGTGAAGCTTTGCAATTAGCTTAGAATGAAAAACCTTATCAAAAGCTCTTGAGAAATCAAAATAAATCACATCTAGTTATTGATTCTTCTTCAGAGATATTTCCCACTCACTGATTGATTTTAAAAGCTGAATCTCACAACTTCTTCTAGAAATAAAACCATATTAAAATTTAGAAAATATGCTTCTGTATTGTAGTCTTATATGATTAGCTACTATACTTTCAAAAACGCTGCAAATTGGAGAAGTAATGGTAACAGGCCGATAGTTACTACAATTAGACCTGTCCCCAGAACTTTTGAAAATTGGAATGACTTCTCCTAATTTCCATTGAGTTGGAATAGAGCAGCTTATAAATGATTCTTCAAATAGAATCGACAAAGGTAATGCTAAAGCGAGGGCACATTTTTTTTCAAAAGATATTGGTTGATGCCTTCGGAGAACTGGATAAACTTATTAGGTAATTTCTTAAGAACATTATATATGATATGCGGAGAAAAGTCTAGAGAGTCTGTTGATAAAGAAATATGGTAGCTCACCGGATTTTATTAGTGTTCTCCTCAATTGTGTAGTTTTTTGAGAACTCATTGGCGAAAAGAAAAGCTCTTATTGTAGTATCAGAAACATAAACATCCCCATTTTTGATTAAAGGAAGACTACTTTTAGGTTTCAACTTCATTTCACCCAGCGATGAATACATCTAGGAGAACCTATGACATTCCTTTCACAGCTCCTCAGTTGTTCAGTTTGACTAGTTTTTATAAATTGCTTAATGTTTTTATAATCCGAAGAGAAAGAAGGGTTAGAATACCTAGTTTGCCATATTTTCTTCTTATTAAAAAGTTCGCGGAATTTTTAGGACATGTTCTAATTTTAGTGGAGCGTTTTCTGAGAAGACAGAATTCGCGAATCCCATCATGTATTACATTCAAGAAAAAGTCATATTTAGCCTGAGCGCTCGATATTATTATTATAGAAAAAGGTAAAAGAGTTGATAAAATTTAATTTATTTACATTTAAGATATCACTGCTGAAAATATAATGTAGCAGAAGTCTGTTTCGCCCCAACTCAGACAGACTTCTGCTCTCTCTGGGCGGGGCTCATCAGTGAGTGCCCAGAGAGAAACGAGTATAATTATAACGAATAGCTTAGAATTAAACTATACAATGTGTGTTGGATGTTGGACATAATTGGTACCCAGGGTATACTGTCAAGATATAAGTTCATAGACTCAAAGTTACCATTTCTGAAATCCACATAAACTTCGGAGTCATTGACATCTGAATCATAAGTTTCAATATCACTACCCGAGGCCTTAAGATCAAAGTTAATGGTAATGTGGTCAGAGTTTAAAAGCGGAGGTGATGAATCTACTTTTACTATATTCTCTTCTTGGTCCGTCAATATGATATATAGTAGAGAATTTGTGCCATTGTTATTTAGTCTAGTCGGAAAAGTAACTAATTGAGATAAAGATTTGGATGCTATAAAATCGGTGAAATATGTTCATGATTGTTCATTATTGCTACCATATGATTGGCTGTTAAGACTTATCAAGTGTGATTTTTGGATGTGCTGTATTGTATGGGCTGAGGCCTGAAACGCTTCATATGTCCGGATAAAAGAGTCAACTGCCTGACAAGGGGTCAAACATAAGTTATGGTGTACGACGGATGAGAGAAACGACGTAGGAGAGAACCATAACATTAATTTTTCAAGGGATAATCCGAAATAAGATAAAGATAAACTTCTTGTGAACTAGGGTTTTAGTGATTTTTCTTCTTAGAAATGTGATTTCACTTCCACACTAAATGTCTGGAAGTGATATGTAAGATGACGTTTTAATAAATATTATTTTTAACATAGAAAATAGTCATGGTGTGCTTCTCTTTTTGATTTCTCAACGCGTTTCAGAAGATCAAAGGGTGATGCAGTATGTGGACGACGTCGTTCAGAGTAAGTCGACCGTTCAAAGCCTCAAGTTTTATTAATGTTAAAATAATGAATAAACCCAAAACAAGTTTTTTTTTTTAAAATTTGTATTTCAGAAAAATTTCATTTCTTATCTGGTTTTTTTTCTAGTGCTCGAGCATTTGCCGAAAGAAATTAGAAAGACATTTGACCAACTACGGATGTGGGAACAGCAAGCAAAAGGTATAGTCATCTTTTGAATGTTTTACGTATAATTCTTGGGCACTTTTGCACATTAGGGACACCCCCTACCAGAGGTTCAGTGGCTCATACGTATGACTTCAAGAGAGCACACTTGCAAATATAGGGTGCTATAGAACCAATTTTATTCTCTTCAATTCTCGATATTGATATTGAGCCTTTGTACTCATCTGACCCATTGAATCTCTGGTAGGGGTGTCCCTAAAGTGCAAGTGGACCAATTCTTGCAATTTACATGGATACTTTTATCCTGTTTCAGTGCAATGTTAGCATGAGGTGCCCCTACTAGGAGTTTTACTTCTTTTTTTTTTCAAAAAGTTTACGAACAGTTTTGCTAATGTTTTTTCTGCAGATAACGAGTTTCAATCAAAGAAGCTACAAGAAAAATTGGAAAACTTGAATGTTGACGATGAGCGAAAAGCGCACATATTCCACGATCTGCAGGAGGTAAAAGCAATTCATTTTTTTCCTAGTTCGTTTTGAACTATGCGAAACCATAATAAACAATCAGGGGTTAAATAGTGACCGGATCGGTCCCGTCGGCGGATACATGTACACACACTATTGACAAAAAACTTCCTTTTTTTCTTACCCTTTTCCTTCATCCCCTCTTCTTTTTTCCTCCAAACTTTGAGCGGCGGATGCATGTAAACCCAAATTAGGCGGCTTCATTTAACCCCTGTAAACAATACATTTTTAAGTTTCCAACATAACTATGGGTACTTTTGCACTTCAGGGACACCCCCCCCCGCCTACCAGAGGTTTAATGGGTCAGAGTGGCATTTTTTTGATACGGTCTCGTTAGCCTAAGCCGTACGGCCTCATTAGCGTAAACTTTTTCTAAGCCTAAGTGTTTTTTTTAATGTAAAACATTTTTTCTTGAATGTCAATAAGTCAGACATATGACCCATTGAACCTCTGTTAGGAGGGGGGGGGGGGGTTGGTTAAACGCGATAAGTGCCAGCAGAACTATTATATTAACTATGCTTAGTAACAGAGTTTGTCTGAGCGTGACATAACGCTGGTGTGCGCGAATATTGTGCGAAGTGTTAGACACCAACTCAAGCCAAGGGTCTAAAAAAATATTTGAAGGGCTAAGCACGAAAAAATCTTGACTGTTGAAGATTAGGTGGCAGATAGATAAGGAAAAGTTATTCGCGTTGCTGCTTAAACATGTTTAATTTATGTATCTCTTCTAATCCGATTCTTTCTTTTCTTCTACTCTTTCGTAAACTGAAGTTTTCACGAAAACTTCGTTATCTGTTTTTACTCAAATAAACTTTCTTTTTCAGTAAACTTTTTTTTAAAAACCATCTTCACTTTGCCCGGTGGACCTAAGATTAAAAGGAATTGAAGGGCACTGATGCTTAGAGATTCGAGTGAAAAACGAAACATTAGGGGTGAGGCAATGAATTGAAGAATTAGACGTATGAGTGAGTAGATGAAGAGGGTGAGGCTTAGGTCAGTTTAGTTATTACCTCGCAACTCAGACTGAGTGAGTAGATGAAGAGGATGAGGCTTAGGTCAGTTTAGTTATCACCTCTCAACTCAGACTGAGTCAGTAGATGAAGAGGATGAGGCTTAGGTCAGTTTAGTTATTACCTCGCAACTCAGACTGAGTGAGTAGATGAAGAGGGTGAGGCTTAGGTCAGTTTATTTATTACCTCGCAACTCAGACTGAGTGAGTAGATGAAGAGGGTGAGGCTTAGGTCAGTTTAGTTATTACCTCGCAACTCAGACTGAGTCAGTAGATGAAGAGGATGAGGCTTAGGTCAGTTTAGTTATTACCTCGCAACTCAGACTGAGTGAGTAGATGAAAAGGATGAGGCGTAGGTCAGTTTAGTTATTACCTCGCAACTCAGACTGAGTGAGTAGATGAAGAGGATGAGGCTTAGGTCAGTTTAGTTATTACCTCGCAACTCAGACTGAGTGAGTAGATGAAGAGGATGAGGCGTAGTTCAGTTTAGTTATTACCTCGCAACTCAGACTGAGTGAGTAGATGAAGAGGATGAGGCGTAGGTCAGTTTAGTTATTACATCGCAACTCAGACTGAGTGAGTAGATGAAGAGGATGAGGCTTAGGTCAGTTTAGTTATTACCTCGCAACTCAGACTGAGTGAGTAGATGAAGAGGATGAGGCGTAGTTCAGTTTAGTTATTACCTCGCAACTCAGACTGAGTGAGTAGATGAAGAGGATGAGGCTTAGGTCAGTTTAGTTATTACCTCGCAACTCAGACTGAGTGAGTAGATGAAGAGGATGAGGCGTAGTTCAGTTTAGTTATTACATCGCAACTCAGACTGAGTGAGTAGATGAAGAGGATGAGGCTTAGGTCAGTTTAGTTATTACCTCGCAACTCAGACTGAGTGAGTAGATGAAGAGGATGAGGCTTAGGTCAGTTTAATTATTACCTCGCAACTCAGACTGAGTGAGTAGATGAAGAGGATGAGGCTTAGGTCAGTTTAGTTATTACCTCGCAACTCAGACTGAGTGAGTAGATGAAGAGGGTGAGACTTACGTCAGTTTAGTTATTACCTCGCAACTCAGACTGAGTCAGTAGATGAAGAGGATGAGGCTTAGGTCAGTTTAGTTATTACCTCGCAACTCAGACTGAGTGAGTAGATGAAGAGGATGAGGCTTAGGTCAGTTAAGTTATTACATCGCAACTCAGACTGAGTGAGTAGATGAAGAGGGTGAGACTTAGGTCAGTTTAGTTATTACCTCGCAACTCAGACTGAGTCAGTAGATGAAGAGGATGAGGCTTAGGTCAGTTTAGTTATTACCTCGCAACTCAGACTGAGTCAGTAGATGAAGAGGGTGAGACTTACGTCAGTTTAGTTATTACCTCGCAACTCAGACTGAGTCAGTAGATGAAGAGGATGAGGCTTAGGTCAGTTTAGTTATTACCTCGCAACTCAGACTGAGTGAGTAGATGAAGAGGATGAGGCTTAGGTCAGTTAAGTTATTACATCGCAACTCAGACTGAGTGAGTAGATGAAGAGGGTGAGACTTAGGTCAGTTTAGTTATTACCTCGCAACTCAGACTGAGTCAGTAGATGAAGAGGATGAGGCTTAGGTCAGTTTAGTTATTACCTCGCAACTCAGACTGAGTGAGTAGATGAAGAGGATGAGGCTTAGGTCAGTTAAGTTATTACATCGCAACTCAGACTGAGTGAGTAGATGAAGAGGGTGAGACTTAGGTCAGTTTAGTTATTACCTCGCAACTCAGACTGAGTCAGTAGATGAAGAGGATGAGGCTTAGGTCAGTTTAGTTATTACCTCGCAACTCAGACTGAGTCAGTAGATGAAGAGGATGAGGCTTAGGTCAGTTTAGTTATTACCTCGCAACTCAGACTCATCTTTACGAGACGAATATTATTGTTTTTTTTTGTACAGGTTACTTTTTTTCATGCGCAGTCAAATTGTAACATCAAATAATTTTATCAATCGTTTCAAATATCAATCAACTTTCATTGAGACTTTTCAAAAAAAATCAAAAAGCAAAACAAACAAATCAAAAAGCAGCTTCTACAATATAACAATCAGATTTGAAAAAAACTACGAATATAAGACGATGCTGGGAATAATTTTCGCCAAAATGCTCAAAATGTTGTTTCTCAGCCAAAAACTTTATTTTGCCAAGATTTAAAGTATGCGAACTAGTGAGAAGGAAATTCCGATATTAGTCTTTTTTTAGCTGCCAAAATAGGGACGAAGAATCGGCCACTATTTCGCAGTGCCAAATGATGAATGACTCTGTGGCCAAGTTTTGTTCCTGCCAAATCACGGACAGTTTTGTTTTTCCTTTGTGACATGTTTTGGCACTGCCAAACTCGGCTCTTTTTTTGAACACTTTTTGTCCGTTGAACACAGCTTTGCAACGACCACATATTAACCACTTCTAGCGACGTACTCCAACCGAGTTTAGTAAACTCGGTTGGGGTACGTCGCTAGAAGTGGTTAATATGTGGTGTCGTTGTAGCTGTTGGTATCGCATCTCAGCCTTTTGGATGAGATCAAAGTCTAGTAATGGCACTCCCCAAAGAGTTCCTGAGAGCGATCCTCCATCATCCCAGAAATGAGGCTAAGGGGTTGCAGAAGCTACAAAAAAAGCCCGATTGTGGCAGGGACAAAACAAGGACAAAAAACCCGATTATGGCAGTGACAAAACAAGGACACAAAAAACCCGATTTTGGCAGTCACAAAACAAGGACAAAAAAACCCGATTATGGCAGTGACAAAACAAGGACAAAAAAAACCGATTTTGCAGTGACAAAACAAGGACAAACAAAAACCGGGATTCTGGCAGTGACAAAAGCGGTGACAAAACGAAAACAAAGTAGAAAGCTTGTTTTTTGACGGTTTTTCTTGGCAGGCCCGTCAAAACGCATATTATTTGCTGCCATTTATCATGGCGCTTTTTTCCGTTTCTGGCCATTAAAAACCTTTTTTTTTCAAAATAAATCTACCCTATGAACAACATTTTGAGCATTTTGGCGAAAATCATTCCCAGCATCGTCTTATATCTTGAAATCTAAAAATTTCATGGTTGTTTGGAAACATAATTTGTGGGTCCCCCGCATAAAGTAAATTTCGGGTTAAGTTCCACACCATAACTTGAACCCAGACAGAAATTGAATGGTGAGGCCCTGCTCTCTATTAGGGGGCCTTCATCTCAAGTAAAATGGTAAGGCCCTGCTCTCTATTAGGGGGCCTTCATCTCAAGTTAAATGGTGAGGCCATGCTCTCTATTAGGGGGCCTTCATCTCAAGTTAAATGGTGAGGCCCTGCTCTCTATTAGGGGGCCTTCATCTCAAGTTGAATGGTGAGGCCCTGCTCTCTATTAGGGGGCCTTCATCTTAAGTTAAATGGTGAGGCCCTGCTCTCTATTAGGGGACCTTCATCTCAAGTTAAATGGTGAGGCCCTGCTCTCTATTAGGGGGCCTTCATCTAAAGTTAAATGGTGAGGCCCTGCTCTCTATTAGGGTGCCTTTATCTCAAGTTAAATGGTGAGGCCCTGCTCTCTATTAGGGGGCCTTCATCTCAAGTTGAATGGTGAGGCCCTGCTCTCTATTAGTGGGCCTTCATCTCAAGTTAAATTTTGAGGCCCTGCTCTCTATTACGGGGCCTCCATCTCAAGTTAAATGGTGAGGCCCTGCTCTCTATTAGGAGGCCTTCATCTCAAGTTCCGGAGCGTCTTCATTTATGTTTCAAAGGCAATCCTAATCAGTCTTATCTATCTGGTCGAGATATTATGGCTTTACGAGGGCCCATGTGTTTTTTCTCGCTTTTTTCTTTTCGAGTTCATGAAGAATAAAACGATCTAACATAGGCCTTAAGAAGTTGCTCCGTAACTCGATGCTAGCGAGCGTAGATTGCCTAAGCGATTCTGTTGTGAACTTTCTTCGGCTATGAACAGGGGTTTTTTAGTGTGCAAGGAAATGGTCCAGACGCCCGCCAGCAACGTAAAAAACTTTCACATAAGGTTTGATAAAAAACAAAAGCCCGTCAAAAAATTTTTACATGAGGCTCCCCCTTATGATTTGGAAAAACAATGCCCGCCGACAGAAAATCTGACATGACTATTTCACCCCTGGCTCTGAAATAGAGATTAAATTTCATATTTGAACGAGATCTCCCATTCTATTTTGGTTTTTTGTTCATATATATAATCAACATTTGAAACAGCGAAATTCAACGATGCAAAAACTCTTCGAGTCTCGGCAATAAGTTTTGCCTGTTTTACATCATCGCTCATTGTACATCATCGTGTTCCCTAAATTTGAGGAATGACGGAGATTGTTTAAGTAGAACAGCTCTCATTGGGCCACATCCTGTGAAAACTACTGATCCCCCATCTTATGCGAGTCAATCAGTAAGACTCATACAAGATGCAGAAACGAAACAAAGTTCATGTTCAACAGATGCTCCACAAACATCCGTGAAAGAATTCGTTCAGGTCAGTAGTTTTCTCAGGATGTGGTCCAATGAGAGCTGTTCGACTTTAAAAATGTCCGTCATTACTCAAATTTAGGGAACGCCGCTGAGCGATGATGACTCGCCTAATCGCAACTGTCTCCGCCATTTTCGGGGAAAGCTAGTTCTCACTAGTCGACTATCCCAAAACCACCAACCTATCCCAAAAGGACTCCCCACGACAGGACCTATGGGCAAGACAACAACAACTAGTCGACTCGCTCGAGATGCAGAGCTTTCTTGTATAATGGGAGAGGAGGGCCGGGCGTGGTTTGCCAGTTACGCGGTTCCGAAAAAAAAAAGAATTAAAAAAACAACTTCGAGGGGCTCGTCTACATGAAAAGAGAAAAGAAGATGAAAATCGTTTCAGAGCTAGCGATTCTTATTTCAATATCATGTTTGAAAAACATGCGTCTTTTTAAAATAAATGAATTTAGATAACATTTTCTTATCAGAATATCAATGAAATAATGTCACTAAAAAAAAACTAATTCAATTCCCATCAGTCTCAGCAAGAAGCTTTTTTGAACCATTCAGTTGATTCGGTTTGCACTGATTATACTTGAAGTCTATGCAAGTCTGCCGTCGAGAATCGATTTTTCATTGTTGTGTTACCACACCGAGACAACTCTACCTCCATATTACTTATCCCCTTCAGAAGTTGGATCTAGCCCGGGATATCGCGAAAAAGAAAGTAAAGCTCTCCTCTGAAACGGAGGATCTCCTCGAAGATTACATGAGAAGAATGACTAGGATGTCGTTCGGTTGTAAGCTCGAAATGGAGGCCGACAATGCCGGAAGCACTAGGATCGTCGAGAGGAGTTAGTAAACCGCTTTTTTACTGATTCACTACGCAGTCAAATTGTTGTATGGGCTTTAAAATTAGCATTATATTGTGTGCCTGTGTAGCTGAGTGGGTAAGAGCATCGCCCGGAAAACGAAGGTCGCGCGTTCGGTTTTCTTCACACCACACGATTTTTTCAATAATTTCTGCGAAAAGTCAGCTCCCCTGCTTGATATAAAAATGCGTTGCTTGATATCAACGAGGAGTACGGTAAAATCTTATGGTACTTTTTGACTTCGATGGTCTGAAGAGAGAAAAAAACGTGCGAAGGGGCGAAGCCTTCGTCCTCCTTCTCGCTCGAAACACACTGGCAACAGTGGCCATTCGTGACTCTACAGCCTTAAGAGCCTGTCACGGATGGAACCGGATTATCCAGTCCAGAATCGAGCGCGACCTCAGGTGGCGGATAGAGGGACGCCTCCCTACGAAGAATTCGTCCTGGGAGGTAGGGGGAGAAATCCCGCCGCGGACCAAAACTGGGTAGTATAGTTCGTCAAAGGAGGGCGATGCCGGACCGGCCTGGGCATGCCACCGGACAAAACATCAGCCGATACTCCGCTATACTTTACAATGGCGAGTCGAGGCGCCAGTAGAATAACCTCTTGCCCTTCTCCGGTTAACGAATGGGTCTCGCCAAGAGGATCGCCGACTGCGGTGCGAGTGTAGACGGAGAAAATTTCTCCGGACTCAAAAGGATCCTCACCACCAACCTATCCCAAAAGGACTCCCCTCGACAGGACCTATGGGCAAGACAACAACAACAACAATCCTTCTCGTCGCAGAGAAAAAGAGAGATTTCACCTAGATAAGCAATCACACAATCATCAATCAAGTCAGATGAGAGTGGAATTTTTTCGATGCGGTCTCGTTCGCCTAAGCCGTGTACGGCTTCGTTAGCGTGAATTTTTTCCTAAGCCTAAGCGTTTTCCAATATAAAAATATTTTTAATGTAAAACTAAGAGAGTATAATTGTGCACTGTGCCTCGCAGAGAAAAAGAGAGACAGAGAAAGTAAATCATCAATCACGCAGGCAGCTATGTCTCTCTGCGGCGAGAGATTCTAATCGTGACACAGTCATATGGCGAGAGAGAGAGAGAAAGAGAGAGAGGGATGAGAAAGGAAAATGAGAGAGACTCCCTCTCTCTCTCTGTTCATTGGTCGGCGTTTTTTTGTCTTCAGACCAGCGAAGTTAAAAAGTGCCACTCTTATTTACAAAATCATAAAGCTTTTTTTAGATATGCAAAGATCAGCTTCTCAAAGACTGCGACCTGTGAACATAATTCGTTCTCGGCAGTCTTCCCCTGTAAAACCGTCGAGACCATCTTCTTCTTCCGGGTTCCTCCTTATATAACTCTTTTCAATATCATTGTTTTCACTCTGTTGATTCAATCAATTTACTGTATGCTTGAAACGAATGATTCCTTTTCAGAGTGCCGAGTAAAATATCGAACTACATGCGAAAGAAAAAAGAAAAGATGCGTGAGCTGCGGAAGTTGAGGGAAGTGCACGCAAAAAGAGACAAGCGGAAAGCTAAGCGGCCGACCAGTGAAAGAGAAGAGATGGAGAGAACATTCAGGGCGACTGGCGACAGGGATAACAATGGAACGTCGACTATTGACAAAGACTGCAGCTTCGTCATCCCACACAAAAACAAGAACAGTGCTGGTAATTTGCTCAATCAGTTTGAGTTATCATTCCATCTGGTCTATTTTTTGTTGTTGTCAGAATTGTCTACATTGGCCCGTCGATTTTTATTTTATAGACAATTCCACTCAGGCGTTAAATGAAACCGGTTTTTTTTACTGTTTGTACGCGCCGAGCGAAATGGAAAAGGTATGTGGAAAAGCAAAAAGAGTGAAAAGAGAAGCAGAGGAAAAGTAAAAGAGAACGGAAGGAGAAGAGAATGTAGATCATTCTCGGCGCTAACATGTATGCGCCAACATAACTGGACCGGTAACTATTTAACCCCTGGTTCCGCTGGTGATGAAGTTATATTCAGGATTTTTTATATATGAGAAAAAAAATTATGGTCGGTTCTTAAAGAGATGATAAACCATAAAACAAATGAAAACAAAAAACATGATACTCCTGAGTCCATGCCAAGGTGTTTCTCTTACCCGCACTGCGGGTGGAAAAAAATTATGCGCTACTTAAAAACACCGGGAGTTCTTCAGATCTATGCGCTTAGATTTGTTTATTCTTAACTCAGGGAATCTAATAATTCATTTCGAAAAGCACTTCAAACTTTCAGAAATTTTGAAAATCTATGCGCTCGAAAAAAATAGTGCTGGTGGTGAGAAACGCCCTGGTCCATGAGAAATTATTTGACTATCTATTCAGTAAGTTCAGTTGAAGATTATTTGGTATTTTAAAAACAAACTTAAATCACAGTGAAGATTGATGTTAGCAGTAAGAAAAAAGACTTATAATCATGGCAGAAGTATTAGTATTCACAGAATAGGATCGTTTTCGGTCGAGGTTTGGAACCAGAAGCAACAGAGTTTCAAAATATATTTTGCGAAGTTATAATCATCTTAGAATTAAGATGAAAACTTCTCAGAATCTTCATCCTCGAGTGTGACGGGCAAAGAAGCTCTGGAACAGCAAACTGTGACTCGCAGAGAAGCTTCAGCTAAACGAGAGATCCCGGTCCATCCGGAAGACTCTGAAGGAATAAAAATGGAGGGGCCGAACAATAAGGACCTCTCCGATGACGAAGAAGACCTCCTGAACGCCTTCCCCTTCGAAATTGGCCTGGATGATGCTCTGGCGCACGCTTTTGGACCGGAGAAGGTCGACATGACGGCGTTCGATCAGCCTTTGGCAACACATTTCGTTAGTGATATTGATCGCTCCATAATAGTGTGCATAGCTCACTAAACTTGTGAAATTTCTTCCGGTTGCCCGCCCTCTAACATAATTTTTTTTACTGAACTGATTTTTACTGATATAAAAAATATAATTGATTTACCTAGCAGAAGATATATGGATTCGATAAAAAAATTATCGGCCTTAAAACTCATCACTGGGAAGCTTGTAAGTGGAATTGGGTTAAACGGAGAAAAAAAGTCTTTCGTTGACCACCCCCCCTCCCCCTTTGTTTCACAAGAATCGCCCGGTCGCCCAACCGGTAAAGTTTTTCCAGGACATCTTGCTGAGCTATGATGGTGTGTACTAATCAACCGATTCTCAGACAACATGGTCATGAAACCATTGATAGCAATGTTTCCTCGATAGTTTAGTGACGTTCACCCACGATAACAAAACCCATGAATCCATTCTCGTCCCGCAAAATAGTTTTTTTTTGCGTGCGATAGTTTAATTATAATATGGGCCGAAATATTACTCTAAACCGCGCAACAGCTAAAATGTTTTTTTTTATAGATCACGTTTAGAAAAACTAGTAACATGTATTTTGTGTTTGTTTGAAACTCTATGTTGGTTAATCGCACGTACTCGGCCACAAAGCGTTTTTTTCCTTTCAGACTTAGTCTTCTCAAATTTCCAGCAAATGGTAAGAAAAAACGTCGTTTTTATCAACCTGCGTATCACATTTTTATCAACCTGCGTATCACACTTTTATCCAATCTCTGCATACTCTGAATGACAAATATATCGTTGTCATGTGATTGCAAGCAAATGACCAAATCCTATCCGGTATTACTAAAGCACGTCACCCATGCCATTCACGCCAGTTCATTACTAATGCACACCACTGCGCGGTGGAATTCTTAACTTCGCCCCATGCGCTTTATTTTTTTTGTATTTATGTTTTTTTCTGTTAAGGCTTAGGAAAAAGTTTAAGCTAACGAGGCCGTACGGTTTAAGCTATCAAATTATCGACAGTATCAAATTTTTTTTTACATACTAGTGCGTCAAACACTCTTTCTCCTTTTCCCGTGCAGTGGCGTGCATTAGTAATGAACTGGCGTGCGTGGCGTGCTTTAGTAATGGCCCTTTATTAGTAAGCCTCAGTTCCAAACTTTTTTGGGTCTTCATTCACATTATGAAGACCTTCCCTCACATGAAGCTCCCTATCCCGAACAAAACTACTCTACATTGCCACCGCGGGATATCTGTTCTGTTCAGTCACATTTAATATTTCGGGTCTGTTATTTCCTGTCTCTATTTTATTTCATTTCTTAATCGTGGCAGGAGTGAGGTGAGGGCAAAGGGAGGTATTGAACTGCTTCATTTGGCGTTGTGATTACGTTGTGAAAACTCTCTTTATAAAACATGTGATTACAGGACGCAAGTGACAGCTTAGAGGATGAAGGAACCGCTTCTCCCTCAACAGCGAATACTTCTTCCACTGAGGCAAAGGATCACGAGAAGAAGATGACGCATAGGTCGAGCAGCGTCTCCCACTGCAGGGCAGAGAGACTCAACGGGAAACCAAAAAGGTAAACCGATTTTATTCAGAGTCTTACTTACAGACCGTCGAATAAATGTTTAAATCAACAACAACAAAAGACTATTCATAGAGGAACGGCAGACTGGAAAAACTCGGAGATTGCAATGCGACAGAGAATACAAGACAAACATTTAATTCATATCAGCTTATAATGTATTTGATCCGTCTTACGGGTTCGAGAAACATTCTAACTTGATAGCGAATTAATTAGTTTAAGGTTGTCGTGGATGATTCAGCAGAAAATTGCAAACTTAGGTTGACTTGTTCATTTCACTTCTCAAAGTTACTCATCTTGCCTTCATATTTTTTCTTGATATCGAGTCTTTACGTCATAAAAATAAAGCAAGTGCTGCCATGAGATCGCACGATGAGAGGGAAATGGGCCTATATTCTTATAATGAAGTAATCAACAGGATTGATCACACGAAGAGAGCAGAAGAGAGCTTCTTGAGGAACCAAACGCAAAAGAGAGAGAGAAAGCAGGAGCCCTTCAAAGAAGAAGAGGACGATAACGGTATTTACTGCTACTGCCAACGACCATCCGAAGGCAATATGATCTTCTGCGACTATCCAAAAGTTTGCTATTCTCCTAATTACCTTTCCAATAAGTTTTTTAAAGGCATAACTCTACAAAGGCCTCACGCAATTGTTGATAAAATTTGAAAAAAAAGATTGCTCACCGAGTTGAAGAGTCGGGAAGAAAGTGAAGTGAGCTGAAAGCGAACAAGAGATAAAGGATAGCTCTGCATTCTTCTAGAATGCCACACTTGAATGGAGAACGTTTTTAGACAGTTTTAACAGTTCTGGTGACTTATGCACAAGGATATCAATACTTGAAGTGCCCGAAACACTTCATGGAGTCGAATAACTATGTCAATTTACTTTCTGACAAACCTCCGCACCCTCGAGTGACAGGAATGAAATATCGATTAAAGAGTTGATGAAAGCGGTTGGAAATGCCGGTAATCATCACATTGTGCGGGTGTTTATACACATTTCAGACCTGTAGTTGACCTTTTTGACTCGAATCGGAAAATTTCTCTCACGTTCTTCCAAAGTGTTATAATATTAACAATGAGACTGTAGGCGCGCTAATAAAAAATAAATGATTGTTTAGAAAAACTTCTTTCGTTGAATGAAAAAAATTAATGTTTTGTTTTAGTGTCCGTATGGCTGGTTCCATTTCGGTTGTGTCGGTCTGACGGCGACTCCACCCGGGGACTGGTTCTGCCCCGAGTGCTCTGGTTGATGAGAATGAAAATGAGTGGAGAAAGGAGATGAGGACACCTCTCTCCTCCAGTGGCTCCTCCCTTCTCTTGAATGGTGCTTTCTCATTAGCGCCGCGTGTCAAATTTAATCCCTATCCAATAAAACGAATGTTATGAAAGCTATATATTTATAGCTTTCTCGTTTTCATATCGCACAAAATGGCTGTCTTTCCGTCTTTGATATTATCAATCAATCAATTTTTTGGTTGAGAAGTTCCTTTGCGGGTATGAGACGCACTTCTACATCAATTTATGTACATATCGCCGTTAATTTGTGTTTTACTGTTTCTCCTTTCGGGTGATTATTTGCATAGCAGTTCTTGCGCATTATTAGTCATTTATAGATGTTTTTCGGACGGCAGCCATGTTAACTCTGTTACCTCTACTGGTACAGGTTTGTTTCTCATTTCTTCAGCGAAAAGTTAACCCATTCCATGATTAGACGATCCCGGGTCGAATTTCTATTCAATTTCTAGAGTAGAGTACTCGGTATTCTCTGGGTAAAGAAGAATCTTCTATATCGCAGTATGCTTTCGTTTGTTGTCCATTCGGTCTTTCACTATTACTCCTTGTCTATTTCTTCGTAGCCAGAAAGATCAATAGCTTTAATCCTTCGCCAAATCATTCATTGCCTCGAGTAGTTAATAACATGTCGTCTGTTCTTCCAATAAAACTGTCAAATTTGACTGTCTTGTAAAAACTATTCTCAAGCATGAAAAGAGCAGAACAAAAGCGGATTAGAAAACTTGCATTCTCGAAACGTACCGCTTTTAATCTCAGAGTATGGAGAGAGCTAAACTACGCTGTTTTTACTTTTATAATGCTCCATTCCTCGCATTAGCGATCGCTCCTGGTACAAACGCAACGGCAGGTCGTATCTCGCCTTATAATTGCTCTTCCTCAAGGAACAGTTTTATTGAAATCTGAAAGCCTTTAGCTAATGTGCTTCTTGGTTACATTATCGAAGGGGCGAAAGATATTTAAAGTGGCTGATTCAAACATTCCTTCATTTAATAGCATGTGTTCGCCCGAGAGAATTGGTATGGATAGCATTACAAATTTTCCGCACAGAACGGACTAATACTTATATGTTCGCGGTGGAGTTCAATCCTGGAAAAGTTGTATGGCCCTTGTGCATTATATTGTGCATGTAACTCAGTCGGTAAGAGGATAGCCCGGAAAGCGGAGGTCGCGTGTTCGATTTTTCGCTTCACCTCTCGATTTTGCACATGTTTTTGCGAGCAATCCGCTCCTCTGGTAGAAAATCCGTTGGTTATAAACAGTGAGGAGTAGGGTATACTCTATTTGCAAAGTTAGGGTATTGAAAACCGAAAGGTACGACAATATAGAACTCTTCAAGAGGAAAAAGATCGCCGACTCTTGTCAGTGCTTTAGCGTTGGTGAGGCTTTGATTAAAACATTGACCGCAACTCCAGGAAGGCTACGCTAATGAGATAGGGCAAACGTTCTTTCGTATTCGACGAGCGGAAGTCGCACAGATTTTTTTGAATTTTTCGAGACTTTCAATGGCGACGACGCGAACGGACAAGCGTCGGCGTCCGTACAGTGAGAGAAAGATATAAAGAGTCTTAGTGGAAGAGAGAGAAACATGAAGAGAAATAGAGAAAGGCCGAAACACAACAGATGGAGAGAGAAAATCTGGTCAATAGAGAGTTAGAGAGGTGAAGAGAATAATAGAGATGCATGCATTCATTATAAAAAAGTTGTTGAGCAAGGGGCTCAAAACCATCAGAATAGAATCTCCACATCCATTTCATGTAACCGCGGGTTTTATTCCACTGTAGAGCACATTATTGTAAATCCATTTCTCAATCAGGAACATCGGGATTCTTCTGATTATCTCATCACTCGCTTTCTCATTATCTTTTTACTTTCTTTTCTTCTCTCTCTCTGATCTTTCTTCTCCTTTCTCCTCTTTTTTCTCTCCCTTTTTAGCTGTCTTTCTTCTACTCTCTTTCTCCTTCTCTCTCTCACTCTCTTTACCTCTAGAAGACTAGGGTCGAGCGGTCACCCGTAAAGATGCGAGGAGGTTCGAATGGATTGAGTCATTTGCGTATGATAAGTTTCCCAGAAGTCTCATGTCCTTATTCAAGCAAGAATGTCGGTCGCGTCAACGACTTTTCATCTTGACTCTTCTATTCTCGTCTACTAAATAAAGCTACTAGTATTCTACTTCAGATCCGATTCAGAGGACTCTTTGGAAATATGAGGTTGAAAAGGTGAACGGTCCTATTTGGACTCTTCAGCGCAACGCCACAGTTGCTTATTACTTTGCCCAAGTTTACTCGAAACCTTCTCTGTCCACCATGTTATTGATAACATTGAATAAGTTTTCCTTTGGCGATAAAGATATAAATAAATATAAAAATATATTTGGGTATCTTGCTTGGGGACCCTGCAAACAGTTAGGTTATGTTTCAGCTATACTAATAATTACACTGACATCCTAGAAAATACTGAAATCCTAGAAAATCCACTCCTTCCAGATTAAGAAAGAGCAATTCTAGGGCTTCGGCCCATAACTTAAATTTTCATAAGTGTCATCGATGCTTTCCTCAACCTCGGATGAATAATACTAGAGTAGAGAGGTATCAGATTTTCCGATGTCAGAGACAGAGAAAACTCCGCTGTCTTAAATGTTTTTTCTTCATTTACTCATCGGAGGTTTGCTATGTTACAGACTTCAAAATATAAATTGTGTTTGTAGTGTCTTAGAGAAAGATAATTCAAATATAGACATCTTTTCCGATTTAAATAAAATTAAATGTTAATTTTTTTATTATTAGACTTTTGACCACTTACTCATTCAATCAATTTTATTATTGAGATCCTTAAAGTCAGTTTTATGAGTTTATTGCCGATTTTTGCCGAATATCACGAAGAAAGTTTTTGTATAGTATTTTCAGAAATTACTTTCACTTTTGATTTAGTGTTGTCTACCTTTCGGAACTCAATAGTGAAATCGTGAAAATTTAAGTGTACGTTCTCTCAATTTTTCTAATCATAAGTTTAATTTTGAGTTTCGTGACGCATCGTTAATCCTGCAACTTCTTTTATCCAGTTCTCTTATTTATTTTGTCAGGAGGGCGTTCTTTTGCATTTTGAGGGAGTGCCATATGACGAAAGAACTTTTTGATTTGATTTTGATAGAGTGTTTTTTGATTTGATTTTGATAGAGTTTTTTTAGTATGCAATTTTATCATTTAATGTTTGTTCATGTAATAATAATTTTCTTCTTTCTATTGATGTTGATAACACCCTAAATCTTTTTTATATTGATATATTAGGTTTTCGGCACTTTACTTCGTTGTATGCTGTATGCTCCCCTGCATTTTGCTGCACGTTGTTGCTCCTGTCTTTCTAATTTTTCTCTTCCCTCTCCCTCACATAATGATCTTTTTCATCCCTCTGCCGCTTAGGCTTAGCAAAAGTTTACGCTAACGAGGCCGTACGGCTTAGGCTAACGAGACTCTTGTAAATCAGAAATTTAAAATACAATTCAACACGGACTAACATTTGGACATCAGTAAAATCCACAAAAAAAAAGAATAAGCTTTGCGTCAGACTCAATGAGTAACAGAAACTATCGGAAAAATCACCGATCACCGAGAGAAAAAACCCCGAAAGAAAAAAAGCCGAGAGAAAAAACCAATTCAATACATACATAATTCAAATAACCTGCCAATTCAAACTACAAAACCGAAAGTGTCTCTCTGCAAAATTTCCCTTGCAAAAGGACGCTCTGCAAAGTGACCGGTACAAGGTGACGCACTGCAAAATGACGCAATGCAAACGGACGCTCTACAAAGTGACCGGTGCAAGGTGACGCACTGCAAAGCGACGCTCTGCAAAATAACAACCATCAATCATTTTATAACAACTCACACTGAGCGAATCCTAACTTTGTATTATTTAGCTAACTTAAGCAACTGAGATACTATTGAATCTTTCAGAACGGTTCTTTGCGGTGTTTTAGTTTCATAATAAAAAAGTCCTGTTAAGTCAAAAAAGTGGTAGCAGCAAATAGCAGGGCAATCCTTAACGAAATTGATCCCAATTTACCTTGTTTTTTTCTGTTTCACTATAATTTTTTTGAACTGCTTATGATTTGAAAAAAAAACCAAACTCAATCTAGGATTTGTTTGCATTCAATCCAACTTTTCAGTTAAAAAACTTTTTACCAGGGTCGTTCCAAGTACTTTAAAAGATTGCTTTTTAGTTGACTTTACTTTCTTATTAGTGTGAAGGCTGCGTATAGACACTATAAAGTTGTGTGTGCACTCGCGGTTTTTTTCGGCGTTATTAATAATCAAATCGTTATTGTCATCATTTCTTTTCTTTTTAAATTTACGTTTTGCATGGATGTTTGATTCAAACAATTTTTTCTGTGTGAGAATGTTCAGTTTGTTTCAGTGAGACTTTTAAAACCAACAATGGAAGACATCACTTCAGAACAGCAAGAAAAAATTAGACAATTCCAGGTTTTTCTCAAATTTTTTTAGCTCAAATATTTCTCTTTTTTGTATCTGTTAGTTAAAAACGTTCTGATTGCCGTTAAATCTTTTTCTAATTTTTGTGAAGAGTTGGTGCTTCAGTTTTAGTGACCTTTAAAGAAAATTATATCTTTCCAAATTTTTTGCACTAGTTTGCAATTACTGTTTCTCTCTGCCAGAAAAGCTTTCTCGCAGTTAAGGAAATTTCCTAATTCAAAATTTACAAATAAATCTTGATTGTTTCTAGGAAGTGACCAATATTGATGACCAGGGAGTCGCATTGGCCACACTAGCCTCATTGAACTGGAACCTGGAAGGGGCCATCATGGCGCAGCTCACCGAAGGACAACACATGGAACCAGAACCCTCACATGCTGCCAGGGCTCTTGGTCAGTGTTTGAATGATCAAGTCTCACCACTTCTGGGCGGACCTATGTTCCGAACTTCTGCGGTTTCCATATCAAAATCAGTCCCTTCAAATCAACCCTATTTCATCTCTATTTCAATTCAATTCAATTCTTTATTCCGCTTGAAACAAAACATAATGTTAAGTGACGAAACAGATGACACTGTCACAAAAAAGTGAATTCAGTGAAGGTTATGGAAAGTGAGATCTAAATATGACAAGAACAATGAGGAACATTTCATTTTAGGAAAATAGGAAAGCACACAAAGAAAGCAAAGCTTGTATCTTCAGTTATGAACTATTCATCCGCAATAATAACTTGAAATTCCAAAAATTCAACTCACTCTTTATCATTCGAGAGCTAACCGAGAACACAAATATAATGGAAAAAAAGAGGAGAAACAAAAACAAAACATTTGAAGAAACAAAGCACTTGAATTAAAAATGTATTCTAGAGTTGGTGACAATGGTCTCACAATCAAGCTTGATAAGTTCATTTCTAAAAATGCTAGAAGAGCTTGTAGAAACCAAAGAACAAGGTAACTTATTCCAGACATTAATCATTCTTGAGGCACAAGTGCTTGTTCTGCTTTGATATTTACACGGCAAGCATATTCTGTAGTTATTCGATTCTCTCAGCGAATAAGGCGATGGGCAAAGTTTAAACATATTTGAGTAATCTACTTGAATATTTCCGTGCAGACATTTATGGATGAACACAAGATCGGCCACATTTCTTCTATATTCAAGCGAGGAGATGGAAAGAAAACTCAGTCTAGCAACATAACTCATTTTGGGTAATCCCGCCCTTTGTAGTAACCTTCGTGTAAATGATCTTTGCACTTTTTCTATGCAGTTAACGAGACCGATAGTTACTGGGGACCAAACCTCATTCCCATATTCAATAAGGGGTCTTATGTATGTGGTGTATATTCTGAGCAGAACTTTAATTGATTTGGTTTTAAAGGCTCTGAAGATCATGTTTATACATTTTTGGGACTTTAGGGAGGTTAGTTCAATATGTTTAGAGAATGTGATATCTTCCTGAAGTGTAATGCCAAGATCTTTCACTAATGAAGTAGTTGGTATAATATATTTCCATTCCTCTCTATCTCTATCTATTTTTCTCTCGATAAAACAACTTTTTACGTCCTCAAAGGGAAACCTCTGGTTTTTTACGTCCTCTGGGTTGAGTTTTTGTTGATCTATTTACATTTTACTTCAAAAAAGATTACGTTGTTTAAAAAATATGAGAGTTTATGTGTATTCAAAAATTTAAAGTGATAGGATTAGGAGAGATAGAAGAAGAAGAAGGATTAGGAGAGACGTTTTCTCTCAGATTTTGACATCATCGGCTTAGTTTTGAAATTTTTGATGAATTTGCCTAAAATAATTTCATAAATACGCTTGATGACCTTAAAAGTAGTCTTATGGAATGAGATATTTACCTAATCAGAGTCAGGTGCAGGGTCTTTCTTAGCACCCGCAGTAATTTTTTCTAGCGCATAGATTTTTAAAATTTCAGAGTTCAACTTTCAATTTTTCCAATGATTGGACTTTGCCTACGATAGAACCGAGAAAAAATTTCCAAGCGCATAGATTTCAATGTTTTTCGCGGTTTTGGAGAGTGCATACACTGTTTTTACCCCAGTGCGGGTCAGAGAAACAACCTGGTCAGGGGTTTTGATATGGTTCAAAAATACAAAGACCAGCTAAGATGGAGATAAGGCCTTAACAGAGACCCGCCGGTTGCGAGGGGGTTAGTTTAATAAAGAGAAAAATGTTAATCTTTGTAAGGACATGGTTTAATATTTAAAAGTTTTTTAAAAGGTGAAAAAATCACAGAGATACTCGCTGGGGTTCTACATAAAATTAGGGTTTTGAACAGAAAGGTTTTTTTCCGCTTTTTCAGGTTCAAGTTTCAGCAAAAAAATTCAATTTTCAGATGTGACCGAGGAAATCAGCGAGAGCCTTCCATCGTCTTCTCGCTCATATATGACTCGATCACGAGCCGCCAACATGGAGCGGGCACCCAGGGCTGAACTTGCCACTGCGCAGTCCGACAGCAGTTCGAGAACGAGTTGGTTCCTACCGTATTTGAAAACGCTCCCATAGTTCACCAGAAAGAAATGGATCCTCCCGCTAACCCGTATTTCTCTTGTATATTTTACTGTGCAACAAAGAGGTACAGACGCCCGCCAGAAACGGCAAAAAATTTTCACATAACGGTCACCCTTATGATTAAAAAAAAACCGAGGCCCGCGAAAAAAGTTTTTTCGTTTCACATTAGGATCCCCCCTTATGATTTGGAAAAACAGAGGGCCGCCGACGGAAGGTCTGACATGACTATTTAACCCCTGGGTGGAACCCTCTTATTATTCCCGATTCTCATAACCATTTTTTCGTAACCGTCTTGTAACTCGGTATCCTGAATCTAAGTGGCTGACGATACTAGATTCTCCAATCCGAAGGCAAGTAAAAGCCAATAAGAGCATTTGTATAAATTTACATAGTGATAAACAGTTTGTTACATAGTTCAACGAATCCCACTTGCTATTGTTTAAACTTTTTTTTCCAAAAAAATGCTTCAAAAGCGGAAAGTTGAAGATTTATGAGATGCAAGCTATAAGCAAGGAGCTGAAAAGAGAAAGCTACTCCTTATGTTGGACTCCCCTGCACAAATGAAAATAGTTTTTTGAAGTTCTTACCAGTACTTGTGACCTATGGTTTGTTGTTTTCAAACCGTCTGCAGATTTTGTTGTATTGCAGTTGGTATGAATGCATCAAATCAGAAATGTTATCAACTGGGTGTTTATCTCACCCACACTGCGGGTTAAAAAAACCAACGCACTCTTCAAAAACACCGGAAAACCTTCAGATATATTCGCTTTGCAATTTTTTTTCGATTTTTACCTCAGGGAATTCAATAACTCATTGCGAAAAACACTTGGAACTTTTTGAAATTTTGAAAATCTATACACTCGAAAAAATTGTGCGGGTGGTGAGAAAAGCACCTTTTCCAGCTATCACATGGGAGAATTGCATCATCAGTACTCCACTGTGCAATAGAGCTGCTTCTTCTTTATACATTGCCATGTTTTTTGATATTGTTTATTTTTGTATGTGAATTAGACGTCCACCAAATAAATCGAGACGTCCACCAAATAAATGGAAACGTCCACCAAATAAATCGAGACGTCCACCAAATAAATCGAAACGTCCACCAAACAAAATGCTGACGTCCACCAAATAAAATGCTGACGTCCATCAAACAAAATGCTGACGTCCATCAAACAAAATGCTGACGTCCATCAAACAAAATGCTCACGTCCACCAAATAAAATGTCCACCAGATCTTGTGGAGACGTCCACCAAATAATTTTTTTTGTCGAGACGTCCACCGAATTTGGTCAACGAAATAAACTTCTTTTCGATTTTTTGTCTTTGTAGACAGTTTTTTTTCGTTTCGGTTCTTGTCTGTATTTGTAATAAAAAAAATTTGCTAAGACGCCCACCAAGTTTTTTCTTCGTTTTCGACTTTTCTTCGTCTGATCTGCGACTCTTCGACAGGAAGCTTTCTTTTTCCAGCAAATCCATCCTTTCTTTTCAAATTATCTCTATAAATTTTGGGGAAAGGAAAGGGGGAGGGGAGGGAGGTTTACCTCGAAACACTGGCAACAGTGGTCATTCGTGGCTCTAAAGCTTTAAGAGCCTGTCACGGATGGAGCCGGATCTTCCAGTCCGGAATCGAGCGCGACCTCAGGTGGCGGATAGAGGGACGCCTCCCTACGAAGAATTCGTGCTGGGAGGTAGTGGGAGAAATCCCGCCGCGGACCAAAACTGGGTAGTATAGCTCTTCAAAGGAGGGCAAGCCACCGGAAAAAAACATCAGCCGATATCATACTTATCAATGGCGAGTCGAGGCCCTAGTCAAATAGCCTCTTGCCCATCTCCGGTCAACGACAGGCGAGACGTCTCTACTCCCAAATTTGGTAGACGTCTCCACAAAAAAAATTTATTTGCTGGAAGCTTCCACAAAAAATTTTATTTGGTGGATGTCTCCACGAAAAAAAAGTTTCATTTGGTGGACGTCTCCACAATAATTGGTAGACGTGAGCATTTTATTTGGTGGACGCCATGATTTTGTTTGGTGGACGTCAGCATTTTATTTGGTGGACGTTGTGTTTTATTTGGTGGACGGTAAATATTTCCCCTCTATTTTTGTTGTAATGGTGAGCCCCGATCCCGACAAAACCGCTGCTCTACATTTGCACGCTGCAGGATACTACCATTCTGAGAACGCCAGGCAGCTTTTGATGGCTCGGAGCGCTGTGTGGAGGGGTATGAAAAGAAAGGAGGACGTCGTAAGTACAAATGACAGGCAAAGACCGGGACGTTGACGCACCTGAACATCTCCTTCCATCGACAAGAAAGTCTTCGATCGAATGAGGCGCAATCCTAAGAGGAGTATGAGAAAGATGGACCGGGATCTGGGTATAAGTGAGAAATCCGTCCGCCGACTACTGGATGATGAACTAAACCTATCTTCATATAAGATGACCAAGAGGCATCAACTTACGACAAAAAAAACCAGGAGAGATGGATGTCGAGCACTGCTCGAAAGCACACGCACTCGCGCGCACCTCAAGGCACTGGATACCCGTCGTCGGTGATGGTTTGGCCGAGTATATGTGCAACTGGGAAGACCAAGCTCGTTTTCGTCAAGCCCGACGTCAAGGTGAACGCCAAATACTAAAAGGTAATGATTTTCGAGAAGGAGGTGGACCGCTTTGCCAAGAAAAACTGTAAAAACATACATTGAATATTTCAACATGATTCCGCCCCATCTCACAAAGCGAAAACTACCCAGGAATGGCTTCGAAACAGTGTGCCCGAATTCGTTTTAACCTTGGATTGGCCGCCGTACAGCCCGGAACTAAATCCTCTCGACTATTCCATATGGCTTGCTTGCTCGACAACTCTTTTAAGTCTGGAATCACTCAGGGCTGCGTGGGCCGATATGGACAACAACTATCTGTGTGTCGTGGTTGAGTCAGAATTGGATAGTATAGTTCGTCAAAAAAGGCGATGCTGGCCTGGGCATGCCACCGGATAAAACATCAACCGATACGCCCCTATACTTTGTAATGGCGAGTCGGGGCTCCAGTAAAATAGCCTCTTGCCCTTCTCCGGTTAACGAATGGGTCTTACGAAAGGGATCACCGACTGCGGTGTGAGTTTAGACGGAGAAAATTTCTCCGGACCCGAAAGGATCCTCAACAAATTCTCCCAAAGGACTCCCCTCGACAGGACCTACGGGAAAACAGCAACAATAAAGCGGGCACCGAATTGGAAAATGACTATCTGCGCGCCGTGGTTGAGTCAAACCTCAAGCGTCTGAAGGCCGTTGTCGAGGCAAAAGGAGATTGTATCCTCAATCTTTGATCATATCTTGTTTGAAAAATGTTAAATATTCTGCATACTCAAATTTTTTTTGTTGGCTCCCGTTTTGACTGTGGTTAAAGATTAAATGCGTGCTTGAATATTCCCGCCGCGCCCGTAATAGGATTCGTGCCAGAGCACTAAAAACACCCCTTGGTTTAATTGGATCTGTCTGGGGTGGGAGTCGAACTTGGGACTCTTCGCACAACAGTCGAACACACTACAATTATGCCATGCTCGGGAGTTGAGAATAAACAAAAACTAAATTTAGAAGTTGATAAAAGTGATTTTCAGACGGAAGAGTCTACCCCGCAGAACAGGATGAGATGGACATTGAAAGCTCGGACGACGACGACGACGATGAATTTATTAACAATCTGGATGGCCATGATCTAGATGCTGTTCGTTAATTATTCAACCTGAAATTAAATATTAGACTATTTCTGCAATCATTCCCTCAATTTTTTCTTCACCTCTAAATCAATTATTTGAACAGTTCAATACTCCGTTTCAGATGAAATTACGCGTTGTTTTGGGTTAAGGATAACCTATCGAATAAATCTGAAAATATATCGGGCAGGGAGTCATGGCTGAAATATTTCTTGGGTTTTCAATAACTCGTTCCTTGAAGTAGGTTAAAAGATTCACTTTCAACTTTACAAAACCGGTTGAGGATGAGTTATGGCTAATGAAACGTAAACGAAAAATGAAGATTTTTAAAATTTAATTTTTAGCTGTGAAAACTCTGATACATTCATTTGGAGGGAGGGAGAGGGTCGGTAGGGCGGTCGCCCTACAATTTTTTTGTTTGCCTGTTGATAATTTACATATGCAGGGAGTAGAGGTTTATGTTGTTGTTGTTGCCGGATGTAGCCGGCTTCGAAGAACGTCTGTGTACTTCGTTTCTTGTTCTTCTTTTTTTTTCTTATATCTTCAAGAACGCTGCGACATCCAGCGGCTTGGTCCAGAGGTCGATTGGAGACAGCGCGGTCGGGTGGCATGGGTAGTTGAAGAGATGCGCAACGTCGTGAGGTCCGGAAGAGCAATCGGGACACACGTCGGGGATGGATTCGTCAATGCGGTGGAGGTAGTTGTTGATGAATCTGCTGAATCCCGAGCGGAGCTGGCTGAGCGTGCATCTAGTCTTGCGGGGTAACTCCTTCTCTTCTTCCTGGATAAGGGGCGGAGGTCTGCCTCCCAGGATGACGGCACCCTTCAACGATTGGAGTTCGTTCGAGACCATCATCGAGTGTACGGTGTTTGCGACTGATTTCCCATTGTTCGGATCCTTTGACATCTGTTTCGCGGCTTCGACAGTCTTCTTGCAGCTCAACACGAGGTTGTTCTTCATTGCGCGAGGGGGCGCCGGGCAGTCGAGGAGGCCGTGGTGGATGAGTAGAGGTTTATAAACATCCCGGGTGGCGTTTAATTGTATATTCAAATTTGAAACCTTTTCTATAAAGTTTATGATGAAAATGATGCATATGCTAGAACGAGAAAAGTTATAAATAAGTCTAAGTGTGTTCTGGGTAAGTTTTTTCTTCAATGAATTATAGCTACTAGGTAATAAAGAAGTGAAGAAAAAAATTTTCACGCTCCACTCTTTTCCGTTCTAGCCCCTATTTTCCACTAAAACGTAATAAAAACTCAAGCTTGTTGACAAAAAAATTTGCATACGTTTTCAGATCTGATTTCGATGGAGCATGTGATCTTGTGAAAGAAAAGAGAAAAAGCTTTTAAATCGATTTTTAACAAGCAAAGTTAATTTGTAATCTGCAGGCTCTACATGATGAAGAGTCTCGTTTGGACAATTCTCTCCCTCTCATCCCCTCTCAATGCGACTCTCCGACTGAAGCTGTACATAACTTTGTAGCCGTATTCGACTCAAGGTATTTTTAATCTCGATCGGTGACTTCGTCGCTAAATATTGATTGTTTTAGATACAACGCTCTTAAAAATTCGTGTGCTCTTTGCAGGTATTTGTTAGCGAGTATTCCGCTTTTGGTGGGCCTCCATATTCCTTTCGGAAACACTGAATACTCTCTGTTTGAAGCGAGTCATAACAAATAACAATTTCTGAAGTCATGTCTTGATTAAATCATTTCACTACTCTTAAACTATTATTCTTTTATGACTTTCAACGTCCCAGCTCCGTATAAAAATGAACCGATGAATTAAGATATAAGTGGAGATTCATGAGTGAAAGCAGAGAGGAAGGAGCATGGTGCTCACACCATCGCAAGGGACCGGTTCATCCTCACCATTATCGAGCGCGTCCTCAGGTGGCGGATAAAGAGATGTCTCTTTGCACAAGTGCATTGGATGTAGCGGGCTTGCCCGTCGCGGACCAAAATTGGATAGTATAGTTCGTCAAAGGAGGGCGATGCCGGACTGGCCTGGGCATGCCACCGGATAAAACATACGCCGATACTCCCCTATACTTTGTAATGGCGAGTCGAGGCGCCAGTAAAATAACCTCTTGCCCTTCTCCGGTTAACGAATGGGTCTCGCGAAGAGGATCGCCGACTGCGGTGCGAGTGTAGACGGAGAAAATTTCTCCGGACTCAAAAGGATCCTCACCAACCTATCCCAAAGGACTCCCCTCGACAGGACCCATAAGCAAAAAACAACAACAACAGGAAGGAGCAAGTCTATGGAAACAGGAATAAGAGAAACAACCTGCCACTTAGAATTACAAGATTTGATTAAAACAGATTCGCCAAGAATGGAACGATAACGCCGACTTTCTTCTGTGGTCACTTGGCGACTGCAGCGAGGGAAGCCTTTGAATGTCCAGAGAGAGCAGTCTCAGAGAGACGACCGCTCGCCATTTATCTTCACAACGACAGCAGCATAGCCAACAACATCTTCCCAGGGCTGGTTCGTAAGATAGAGATTTAGAGGAAGATATATGTATATAGATAGAGATTAGAAACAGAGATAGCTAGAAACAGTAAAGATATCTATTAAAAAAAAGAAAAGAAGAAGGAGTTGAAAATACAGAGATAGATAGAAGCAGGGAGAGATAATAAGCACATATAATAAGATTATTATTCTTAGATAGAAGCAGAGAGAGAGATGAAAACATAGAGAGAATGAAAGAAATAGAGAGAAATAAATAAATCAGAGAGAGCCAGAAACACAAAGATATAGAAAAAGAGAGCGAAGGAGATAAACACACAGAGAGAGACTTAATAAAAGAAAGGAAGATTGAGATACAGAGATAAAGATATATGAAGAGAGAAAAAGATATGAAGACGCGAGCATAAACCCTTAGGCCATGATCGGTCGACAGAGGGCATTGATTGAATACTCTCTGATGTGCAGGTTCTGTGCAGTGAAGCAGTGACCAGTCTGCTGCGGGCGCAATTCGTCCTCTGGCCATGGGATGTCACTCGAAATGACAACCTCACCAAGCTGAAGGCATGGATGGCGGATTGTAACATGGGCAATGTCAGTTCATCCTATCTATGCATCCATATCGATTGAACTATGTATCCAGATTAATCAGACTAGTCAGACCGTTCGAAATAGCAAGATCGTTCAGAATAAGCAAGTATATCGAATTATCTAGATTGATAGATCTATCTAGATCGCTCAAACTGTGCACATATTTCTAATCAGGGTCTACATGGTATTTCGCGAGAATTTAACTCACTAATGTATGTGAGCTCCGCTATAGCTGGTGATAGAATTATATGTTTCTATAGCTTCCCATTCTCAATCTGTTCCGTGTTACAATTGGTCGTCAGTAAAACAATTAATACGACAACTATGTTGTATGGGCCTTAAAATGTGCATTATCATGTGTGCGTGTGTAGCTCAGTGGGGAGAGCATTCGCCCGGAATGCGAAAGGTCACGGGTTCGGTTCCCGTCACACCACACGATTTTTACACAAGTTTCTGCAAACAATCCGCTCCTCTGCTCGGTATAAAAATCCGTTGCTTGAGATCAACGAGGAAAAGGAAATACTCTTTTTTACAACTATAGGGAATTTTATGTATCATTAAGCTTGATCTCTCTTACATATCGTATTAAATTTTCTAAAAAGATTCATATTTTAAAAAAATTTGAGCCAAGAAGGGAGGGGGAAGAAATAGCCTGAATTGAGATAGCCATCTGTATCAAATATGAATATATGGAACGAAAGTTTGAACAATCTTTCCAGATGTTTGAAAAGAAGTTGCATGCTATTGCTCAGATCCTTCAACAAGTGACCCTTCTCTGCCGGAAGACCGATGATTATCCCGTCTTGCTTATGATTGTCAAAGAGGGACCAAATGTCCATCTTTCCGAACTAGCTAAGGGTCACTTATCCAAACTTATTATCATTGAAAATTGCTTTTCGGAAAAAATTTTCAATTAGATCTTTCGTTCTGAGGCATTAAATGAAACCGGCCTAATGCCTTGTTGTATGCACCGAGCGAGTGGAAAAAAGGAAATGGAAAGGTGAAAAGAGAAGTAGAGAAAAAGTGAAATAAAACGGAATTAAAAGAGAATGTAGATCAATCTCGGTGCGAACATGTATGCGTCAACATAAATATTTAACCCCTGTACATTCTACGATATTTTCGTGAAATGCTGGATTCATTGATTTCGTTTGTAAGAAATGGTATCAAAATACCGAGAAGATGCCTAAGGGAAACAAAAATTTGACGAAAAGAACAAAGGAGTATTAAAACATTATTTATCATAGTTTTATGCATTGACGAACTATTTATTTATGCACCATTTCAGGACAAGATACGGTAGACACCGTAGTGCGAAAGTTGCTGCGAGTAGTTGAGCAGTACGGCGAGATTAGAATGAGAGCTGCGCAAACCGAGCTCGAGAGGAAGGATAGGTGAATCATTTCGGGTAGAAATCACCCAGAAACTCTTTTTATGTCTCTCCCGGTCTCTCTTTCTCTGTCTTTCTCCTTTTTTTCCAACGGTATGCATTTCTCCCTCTCTTTCTCTTTTTTATCTTTCTCAATCGCTCTCTTAGATCACCAGCACTGTTGATATTTTGGGGAACGACCGTTTTTTAAGCGATTGACTCTAGAATATTGGACAGCTCACTCTACCCCGCTATTTATCTACAGCTCTCTTCTCATTATTCCAGACTCCCCGCTCAAAGATCGATCGTTCTTTTGAAATTTTCAACAGCTACACTAGTTAACTATGATCTCTCCATCTTTTTCTCTACGTCTCTCTCCTCCTCCCTCCCACTAAAAAGCAGCTTTTCAGAGAGCGCATCAGACAAGAGCAGGCGGAAGAGTACGAGCGGAGTCTGGCTGCGGACCGCGCGCGAGTAGAAGAGAAGGAGCGAGTTATTCGAGAGCAGAAAGAGGCTGAGCTGCAAGAGCAGCAGCAGAAGGCGGAAGAGGAGAGAGAGCGCGAAAAGCTCAAGGATGAGCTTCCTTCCGAGCCGGAGGAGGGAGCGGAAGCCGTCTCGGTGAAGTTCCGTCTGCCCGGAGGTGGCCAAGTCAGTTAACTCGAGCATACGTTCGTTTTTTGCTTATCCTCGTTCATTATTCTTCACTCAAATGTAGGCTGTTTCTCGCCATTCGCCAAAAAAAGCGCGTAGAACAAAAAGACTAATGATTAGAGAACGGCGATTTCCTAGACGCAATGAGAAAGGGAATGACAACAGAGAATTAGTGACAGAAGCTCATTCCAATAGCGCTTAGTCATAACCGCAGCGCGGTTAGGAGAGAAACCCTGCTGCCTTCTCTTTATTCCATGCCTTGTCGTCGTTATCTGCTTAATAACATATTTTTCTAGCCTCATAATTTTAGGCCCTTCGCCCGTGCAGGCAATTGACAGGTTTTTTCAACAATTGTAAACAAAGACCTGAAAAAGTTCTTTTAAAAGTAAATGGGGACGTTGTTTGCAGGTTTTGAGAAGATTCAGAAAGAAAGAAAAGCTGCGGCTTCTCTTTACTTATCTCGCTTCCCAGGGATATCCTTGCCCTAAATATCGACTATTCAACTCGGACTTTCCAAAGAAAGATGTTAGATTTTCATTAGATTAAGCTTGTATTTAGAGATATGCCAATGTCCAACGAAATACTCGTCTCGGTATAACATATGCAGTAACTTCATCGCATTTGCAGGTGACGGAAATGAATTCCGAGTGCACTTTCCAGGAACTGAACTGGCCGAAGAGAGAACAAATTTTCGTAGAGGAGCGCTGAGAAGATACTGAGAGGGAGGGAATTAGAAAAATTAGAATGAAAAAGAAAGGATGACAGTGAAGAAAGGAAAAGAGAGAAAGAGTAGCAGGCCACACTCTCACTATCAGCCATCGTGAGATCTCATTCATGCTGCTTTCTATTGTTTTTGCAACTTCCCTATAGGTAAGCCTCTTTCTTATAGAGCCCTCATAATTTTGTTTAGTGTTTCGAAAATGTATCTATTCGTGTAAAAAAACACTTGAATCTGATGTTGCTAACCATACGAAATGTTATTGGACGTTTACGTGTAACGTTGGCATTTCTTTCAGTTTTCTCAATTTTCTCAGATACTATTCCTTCTGTCAAATGATGTAATGAAAATCAGATTCGTCATACACTCAATGAGTGTATTTGTTGAGGTCAGTTATAAAAGTACAGAAATAACCTTTACGTAACTTAGGATTGACCTAATATCCAGCAATATTTTCATTTGATAATAATTTTGCTTTTTTGATAATTTTGAACTCTTAGGTTTTCCCATTGATTATCATGACGAGCGACTATTTAATGTATATGGTAATTGTTAGTAAATATGGTAATCTGAATACTAGCGTATTTCCTCTCAACAATGATGAATAATAATTGTTAGTTGATATCAACGTAGTTATTTTCGTCACACCAGGTCACTAAGCGCAACGGCGGTAGAGGATGAATTGACTACCATGCACTCAGTGATGCATCCATAATAAGTTTGTCGCTACTTTTCTTAACTAATAAAACCTTAAAATTTTGAATGAACAACAAATCAACAGCAATTCGATTACACAGTCAACAGATGCTGATTAACGATTCGATGATTTCCCAAGCAAAGAACCCCTTTGCGAAAATCATAAGTCTGTCGCAGGAATGTAAATAGAGTTGCTATGGTCCAACATAGATTCGGAATTCTTTACTGAGAGAATTATTTACCCACCTGTTTCACTCATCCAATACGATGCCTCGAAATAAGAATGGGGGGCGGTCTGTAGCAGTCTTCTTACTGTAGGCCGTTCTGCATAGTAACGTCCTAGAACTAACTGCTGCGATGTTCGCTCTCTCATTTTTTGCAAATGGGATGAAAAACACGACAATACAGCTAGAGCTAGATAACACGTTTGGTTTATAAATAAGAGAGAAGGCGTGCGGAGTACGGCTCTTAACAAGGTTGCGCAGCAAGTCTGGGACTGGGCTATGAAGCGCTCGCTATGTGCGCCTTTCTGCTACTTATAGACCAGGCTCTGAAATTTAGAAGTAGATCACGAGTCGCGAACATTCTTAGACCATTATGAATGATTCTTGGATGAACAGGTAGTTTATACTCTATAGGTCTGTGGGTATTTAACCGCGAAAGGCGATGCCGACCTTCAAGTCCGCTCCGATTTCTTCGACTACAACCGTGCGCCGTTGTTGAGAGCCAGTCCCGCCTATCTTCGGCGACGGGCTCCAAAAGGAAGTCATCACCGCAGCACAGCCAGACGGTTTCTCGAAGTCGCTCAACACACTGCGGCAACACAAGTCAACAAACCAGCGGAAAACAGAGAAGCCACACTTGAAAAGAGCGTATTTGACAGTTTTTTTGGATGAAAGAAAAATTTCCGGGGTAGGTGGGATCCGCTCTTGAGTATAAAAGTGGGAAGCACTCTCTGGAGACCTGTAGATAAAAGAAACCGTTCAGGGTTAAAAGATACCATGTATTCAATCAATCTTTATTCCAAATCGCATACTAGGGTTACAAGGATAGGTTTGCAGAGTGGATCACTGTCACATAAGTGATATCAGTTTAGGTAATACATACAAGCAAGCACCGGGAGTTTGAGCTTCGAGAAAGGTAGCAAGAATAGTAATAAAAAAAGAAGGTGGCAAGTTTACACTGAGAAGATTTGTAGAAAAAAAAGAACCTTGGCATAGTTATACAGGAGAAAAAAATGAAAAAAACTAACTCTGGAGAAAAACTGGAGGCCGCCGTGGAAAAATTCGAAAGGATGAGCATTCCGGTCGTCCAAGGTGAGTCTCAGCAGAGCAGATGTGACTAATTTAATGGAAAGAATGACCAAGTTGGAGGGAAGCCTCGAGAGAATTGAGAAGACTTTAGCTCAGTTAATGTCTTCCACTCAATCGATCGCAACTGCCCATCCTCATAACCGTCAATCCCTTCTTTCTCAAAATCTACCTCCCCAAATGCTAGCGTATGAAGCGGCTAGGAAAGCTCTAACAGATGACAGCGTCATACTGAAGGAAAAAGCGGAGAATTTGGTCGTCGTCGGCCTTCCAGAAGAAGAAACCGAGGCGGCCACGAATGCAGCGGACCGGCAGTTCTTGCGTTCACTCTCCCAAGAACTCGGATTTCCCGAAATCTCTACCGCTCAATTCATGCGCCTAGGGAGAATCGAGAATCGACGCCGAATCTTGAAGATTTTCCTAGGCTCAGAAGATCTTCGTTTTGAGACTCTAAAGCTCATCCGAAGACGACGTCCAAGCTGCCTTGCCTCCTTCCCTCACGCGTACATACGCGAAGATCTAACCAGAGAAGGCTTGCAACTTGAGAAGGAGGTCAAGTTGTTGGCTCGAAATTTGAATCAAGAAGAGAGAAAATGGAGAGTTGTGGGTACCACACTTGTTCCAATCCGTCACGCCCAGCCCTTCCATGCCCAGTCTCACCAAAACGAGCCTACATCCGCAACAAATTCTTCGCCTTCGCCATCGAATCATCGGTACTCCTCTCAGCCGCAAAGATTCTCAGAGGTCAGCAGCAGAAACATCACCTCAAGACGCTAGCTATATGATGGTCCGCCCGTTTCTTCACCGTCACCGCCCGACATTCAGCTAAGCTTTGCATATTTTAACATGCTTTCTCTTTATAATAAATTAGTTCCATTTCGTCTTTATCTAGAAAAAGAACAACATGATATAGTTGCTGTCACTGAGACTTTGCTGAGTTCGCGTATAGCTGATTCAGAGATAACTGGTTCTCTTCCTTACGTAATAATCCGAGCTGATCGTAATTCTCGTGGCGGAGGAGTTGCCCTTGGATTGAGAGATCACTTAACGTTCTTGAAGCCTAGTTCTTTATGCTCTCCTTCGGAAATTGTTTATATAGACTTACTTTCTACCACTGGTTACATACGTCTGGTTGTTTGCTATCGTCCCCCGTCCTACACCAATGAAGAGACCAGACTTTTTTGTGATTCTTTATCCGATATTTTTTCTTCCACTTCCTATCCTGTAGTTGTGACTGGTGATTTCAATTGTGACACTCTCTCTCCTCCTTGTTCTTCATCCGATCGATTGTTAGTAGACATGATTACTCTCTTTGATTTGACCCAATTCTGCCGTGAACCAACACGTCTTAATCGTTGCATTGATTGGCTACTAACTTCTCTGCCCTCGCTATTGTCTAATTGTAGAATTGTTCCCTCCTTCCCCTCCTCTGATCATTTAGGGATCGCTTGCTGCCTTTCAATTGTGACCGACTCGCTTTTAGCCGAACCAGTTCTCGACTATTCAAGAACTGACTACGATGAACTTAATAAATACTTCAATTCAGTTAACTGGGAAGCCGAATTTGATAACTTCCTCTCGATTGACGATCTGTACGGCCGTTTTCTCGCCGTTCTTGAATACGCTATTTCTGAATTCGTTCCAATTCGTAGACCTCGAACCCTCACGGCCACTTATCCTCGCCATATTCAGAAAATAATTAAATATCGTAACTCTCTGTTTCACAATATTGACGATCCTAATACCCGTTCTCTTTACGAGAAAGCTAGTAAAGATCTACTGAAGCAGATAATGAAATGGAATAGGCATTGTGAGAAGAAGAAATTGTCTCGCTCTCGGGACTTTCCGACATATCTCATCCCTCACTCGGCCTAAACCTGTGCCTCCTCGATATCTATTGAATACTACAGGGGACATAGTATTGAAAAATAAACTTAAATGTTCTCTGCTCTCTACCGAATTCGCTTCTCATTATACTAAGGATGATAACCAACGTATCGCATTGCAAACTGAAGCGGCCCCTACTATGAGCCCCTTTCCTATTTACTCCCCTCTTCTGTTCTTAAAAGCCTCTCGAAGCTTAAACCAACGGGTAGCAAAGGTTCAGATGGTATCCCTCAGATTGTCCTCAAGAAATGTGCCAAGTCTCTTGCACTTCCTCTTTCCCATATTTTCAACTATTGTATTATCTGCGGTCAAATACCGTCTTACTGGAAACATTCTCTGGTGACCCCTATTCTGAAACCAGGCAAGGAACCTCACTTGGTGTCCTCCTATCGTCCGATTTCCATCCTTTCTCCCTGTTCTAAAACGATGGAGCGACTTGTTAGAGCTTTCATAATCAATCATCTATCCGAGGACTCTATTATACCTATCAATCAACATGGGTTTAGGCGTGAAGCGTCCACAGTAACCAATTTATTAATAAGTGAAGATGATTGGACCTCTTCGTTAGCCAAAGGTCTTTCAACGGATGTCATCTACCTTGATTTCTCTCGTGCATTTGACACCATTAGAATAATTAAGCTTTTGTCTAAATGCACACATTATGAAATTACTGACCCACTCCTTTCTTGGCTTGAGTCTTTTTTAACTAATAGATCTTTCTCTGTGCGTATGGGTGATGTCACTTCTGATCTAATGAATGCCACATCGGGTGTGCCCCAAGGGTCTGTCCTGGGGCCACTTCTTTTTACTCTGTATATATCCGATATAAATGAGGTACTAGAGAACTTTCCTAATATTCGTTATCAAGCATACGCAGACGATCTCAAGATTTATGTTTCTTATGATAAGAACTCATACGGCGAACGAACTCGAGAGCTGCAATCAGCATTAGATTCCGTATTCGATTGGTGTTTAGTTAACCAACTATCTCTTTCTCCATCCAAGTCTCTCCATATTCACATTGGAGGTCGATCTTTATATTCCTCATACAGTATAAATAATGTTTCCATTTCATGTGTATCTCAGATACGTGACCTGGGCATACAAATAGTTTCTTCTTTGCGTAGGAAAGAGGCTGTAGCAGACCGAGTTAAAAAGGCATCCAAAGCAATGTATGCTATGCTGCGTGCGGTAACTGTTGATGATCCTAGTATACTGATCAAGTGCTTTAAAACTTACGTAATGCCGCACTTGGACTATGCTTCGAATATATGGAATCCATACTATGGAAGAGATTGTGATGATATAGAGAAAGTTTTAAGGAAATTCACTCGCATAGTTTATCATCGATGTTTCGCAAATGAAGTTAATACGAGGTCTCTTCCTTCTTACCCCAATCGACTTGCCCGCCTTGGATTCGTTTCTCTCTCCAAGAGGAGGATATTTTCTGACTTAGTTATAGGTTTCAAGATCTTCCATGGACTGTCGATAATAAATAAAAAACGATTTTTTAAAGAGACTATTCCAACGCGAACTAATATAAATGGCTTATTAGTTCAGGGTAGCAAGAATACAGCTAGAAACAACTCTTATGGAAAGCGAATATCCCGCCTTTTAAGCAAACTACCTCGAAACTTGATTAATAGTATGAACCTGAAATATTTCAAATCCCAATTAAAAAGTGGTGTTCTATCTACTCTTCTCTCGTCATGAATTCAGAACTAATTTATTTAATTTTTTTTATCGTTCAAATTGTTCTACTTATATAGTTTTGTTTGTTTGCTTGTTTGTTTTTTCCCCCGTTCAATTCGCTATTATAAAGTCAAATTGATGTATTGCTTTTGTTATCGTATTTGACAATTGTTTAGCTGATCTATTCATTCCTCATTTTCAATTGTAATCAAATTTGTGCGTTATTGCATCGAAAGATGTAGATAAAATATATATGTATATAACTCTAATTTCGGATTAAAGAACAAGGAGCGATTTCATCTCTAGAAAGATATGAGATAGAGGTTTTAAAAGCTTGAGATGATTTCAATGTAACGATTTCGTTAGGCAAGTTGCTCCAGACATCAATTAAGCGTGAGACAAATGTGTTTTTACATAGAATCCTTAAGCTTGATCGGTAATAAAATTCTTAAAGAGTGAGATTTTCTACGACTGTACGGGGAAGGCTGCAACTTGTAAAGATAAGTTGTGCCCAATTCAACATTTCAGTGCAAACATTTATGAATAAGGCATAGATCGGCCACGGCTCTCCGATGCTCTAGAGATGAAAGATTCAATAGATCTAGACGTTCGCAGTAGCTGAGATCAAGAATGCCATTTCTTAAGAGAATGCGACGGGTAAAAGATCGTTGTGTCCTCTCAATTTCATTCACGAGGCCAATAGACTGCCAGAGAATCGTCATTGACCCTTCTCACCCTCCAGCACGCGTGTCAGATGCTCACCTTGTCCCACGACAATTCAGTGTAAGACAACATTCGGCTATAGCCCTATACCACAAAATATCTTCTCCGTCTCTCTCCAATGAAAGTTTTAACCTTTTTAATCCCTACCCCGTCAGAGTAAAAACGGGAATCTCGTCTACCTCCAATACCCCGAAAGCAGTTACCTCGCCAGGTCGGACTTCTCAAGTTGCGGTAACCTCTAACAAACCAACTCGGGCCACTTCTCGTCGAAATGTAAAGGTTCCGAAAAGGTTTTCACCATAGGATAAGATTTATGAGCGCAATACGAAAAAACTCGGCTGCATTTCTTTTAATGCCAAATCTATTAGAAATAAACTATACGATCTTTTTTCACTTGCTCCGCTCATCCGATGTTCCTGTTCTACTTCTCTCTGAGACTTGGCTTTCCGATGCAGAACCCGATTGCATGCTCACCGATGGTCTTCCATTCAATGTTTTCCGCTGTGACCGTAACGATAACCGAGGTGGTGGAACTGCTATTTTGATTAGAAATACTTTATCTTCCTCTCTTGTAGGGCATTTCTCACAAGACAGTATATTTAGAATGTGTGATTGTTGACATTTATCCTAGCACTTATCTTTCCTTCCCTTTCCCATCAATCCAATTGATCTCTTGCTATCGATCGCCTCACGCTTCCTCTGACCAATTAAAAGCGTTCACCTTTTTTCTTTCCCCTCATTTATCTCTTCCTTTTCCGACTATTTTGTGTGGTGACCTGAATTTTTTCTAATATTGATTGGGCAGACTTATCAGCCTCACTAACATGTCAAGTATCTCTCTGCTTCCTGCAGTTCATGCATGAGTGACCATCATTTAAATCAGTTCGTTCTTCTTCCCACCAGAAATGATAACATTCTTGACTATGCCTTTTCCAAGTTCAATGTAATTTCGGATGTTCACCCTAGACACCCATTCTCCACCAGCGACCATGCTTCAGTCTCCTTTTCAGTTTCCAAATGTCAAATGTCATACATATTCCAAGTCTACAATACATAGGTTGTCATGGAGCAAGACTGATTGGGCCATTATCAACTATGAAATTGCTTCCATAGACTGGACCGTTCTCTTTGCATCTCTCCCGATTGATCAGTGCGTTGAATTACTTACATGTGAGCTGAATGATTTCATCGATGAGCATGTTACTCGGCAGAAGCCTACAACACTTTCTTTCTTTCTTCATTCTCTTTCTTTCTTCATTCTTTCTAGTTGGCGTGTGTTGAACCGGTCGCTTCTCTAAATGCCTGGCAAACGTTCCCCTATTACCCCTCCCCCTTGTAAACGATGCCCCGAATACGAGAAAAGACTTGATGAGATGATGGAAAAAATTACTCGACTCGAGAGTATAGTCGAGCAACTCGTCTCTCGTCTGTCTACTCTCCCTTCCTCGCCTGCCCCACCGTCACCATCGCCTATCCCCTCTCTCCTTTCTCTCCCCCCGCACATTCTCGCCTATGACGCCGCGGTTCGAGCGATGACTGTGGATCGGAAGATGATAGAAGAGAAAATGGAGAACATCGTGTGTGTTGGGCTCCCGGAGCACGACAAAGATGATTCAACGGATGCAGCGGATCAGGACTTTCTCAGAGCGCTCTCTCGGGATCTCAATCTCCCGGAGATAGCGACTGCTCGGTTCAGAAGCTTTGGTGACCCAGTCAAGAAGAGACGTGTTCTCAAGATTTTTCTTGGATCATCTTCTCTGAGAAATCAAATCTTGCAGCAAATTCGAAGAAGGCGCCCTACGTGTCTTTCAGCTCTTCCGCACAGCTACATCAGGGAAGACTTGACGCGTGAGGGACTCGAGCTAGAACGGGAGATGAAGAGAGTGGCCAGGGAAAGGAATCAGATCCCTGGAGGTCAGAAGTGGAAAGTAGTTGGGACTTCTCTTATACCAGTGCGGACGTTCTCATCCTACCAACCACAGCCACCCGCAACTCCGATGAACACTATCTCGTCGCCGCAGAGTTCCGGTCCAGCTTCGCAGAACGTAACAATGAGAAGATAGGTCAGTGGCGGTGTTCTCCCCTTTTTTGACCCTCGTAGCCCATATTATCCTATTCACATTGACGTTTCGACAATAAGTTGCATTTCATTCAATGCTCGTTCTCTTCGTAACAAACTTTACAGCTTATACTTCTTGCTTAATTCTAATGTTTACGATGTGATAGGGATAACTGAGACTTGGTTAACAAGTCAAGAGAATGATTCATTAATAACAAGTAATACTGGATATCAGATTTTCCGCTGTGATAGAAGCAGTTCATTGAGAGGAGGAGGTGCAGCCTTCTTAGTTTCTTCTCGCATCCCTTGTTCTATTGTTTCGTCTTGCTCAGACGACGGCTTTAAAGCTGTTACCATAGATATTTTTGAGCAATCATTTTCTTCAGTAAAGAGTAAGTTGAGATGTATTTGTGTGTATCGCTCGTCATCCTGTCCAATTTCATCTTTTTTAAAGCTATTGTCGTACTTCAAACTAATATTTAATTCTAATACTACTGATATTTTTCCCATCATGATCACTGGTGATTTTAACCTACCATTCATCGACTGGTTCAATCATTTATCACATAGAGATGGTCAACATAAGATGTTCCTTGAATTCATGACAGACAATTTTTTGACTCAGTACGTCTACTCTCCAACAAGGAACGAAAATATTCTTGATTTATTATTCACGAATGTACCCATAATTTCTGAATGTAATGTTATCGGTCGTTTTAGCGGTAGTGACCACAACATGGTCTCATTCAAATTATCTTTAAATGCTACTTCAATTTCATTGTCTCCCCCTTTCAAGTTGTTCACTAAAGTCAACTGGCCTGCTATTGAATATCAAATCGCTGTACATAATTGGACTCAAACATTTTCTACGATGGACGTAGAGTCCGCTAATCATTATCTTGTTTCTTTCATTCGCTCTCTTATTGAGAAGTATTTCCCGAGCATTAATTGCGGAGACCAAACGTTTCGTTATCCCAGTTTTCTCCGTAAAATGCACCGCAAGCTGCAATTTCTATATCATAATTCCCCATATTCTGATTACTGTATTAGAAAAACGGTTGAATTTGATAGATTATTACATGAGTTCGAACTTAAACAGGAAGCTAAGTTGATATTGCGGGGCAATCAAAAGTCTTTTTTTGCTGCTTGCAGAAATCGTTTGGGTAACAATGTAAATCAAGCCATGCCCACTTTAATAGACGACCAAGGACATGAAATAACTTCGTCATTAGAAAAGGCAGACGCTTTCTCCCATTATTTTTCTTCCGTTTTTTCAAAGCCCTTGCAAGGTCCCTTACCATTTCCAACCTATCCTGAAGTAAATTAACCATTTAGTCTTGACTGTATAACTGAGGAGATGGTTTTACGCGCTCTCTCTTCTCTTGAATCGAAATGTAACACTTCCCCCGATGATATTCCTAACATTTTATTGAAGAAATGTCGTTTTGCTCTTGTAAAGCCGTTATGTATAATATTCAATAACAGTCTTCTCTCAGGCATTGTGCCGACTATATGGAGAAGTTCTATAGTTAAACCAGTACATAAGACTGGTTCACGTAACTCTGTATGTAACTATAGACCAATTTCTTTATGTTGCTCTTTGTCTAAAGTCATGGAAAAAATTGTTCTTAGTGAAGTCTATTCGTATTTAGAAAATGAACAGTTGTTGTCCCCTCACCAAGCAGGTTTTAGAACAAAAAGATCGACTACCACATCTTTGGTAGAATCTCATGCTTTCATTGTTGATTCTCTTGCTCAAGGTTTCTCCGTTGATATTGTTTTTCTAGATATAAGCAAAGCTTTCGACTCAGTTGACCACAGACTGCTTTTGCACACAGTTCATTGTTATGGTTTTCCGTCTAATATTGTTAGATGGCTTAGTAGTTACCTGAATCAACGTACCCAGTCAGTGAACATCGATAATGTGTTTTCCAACCCTATTTCCGTTATATCAGGAGTCCCTCAAGGCTCCTCGTTAGGTCCACTTTTATTTTTAATGTACATTGACTCTGTTAAACATGTATTTTCTCCCAATATTAAGTTCTCCTTATATGCTGACGACATTAAAATAATGGGACGCGTCCCTCTTTCTGTAAATGAGATACAGTTCGCTCTTAACTGTGTTTCAGCATGGTGCTCAGAGTGGAACTTGTGTTTATCGCTATCTAAATGTAGTGTTTTACATCTTGGTTCATCTAATTCTCGTAATGTTTATCATATGAGCAATATACCCATTCTAGCTAGTGAATAAGCCAAAGACCTTGGAGTGATAATATCCGATGGTTTTTCTTATCGTAAACATATAAATGAGAAATGTAAAAAAGCCTCTTCTGTTGTGAATATGTTATTAAAAGCGTTCAAATCGCCATCTCTTCCTCTTCTGACTTCTGCCTTTAAAATCTATGTACGACCATTATTAGAATATGCTAGCGAGCTCTGGAACCCTACGTCCTCGGGACTAGTGAAACTTATCGAGAAAGTACAACGCTCGTTTACGAGACGAACTCTAGCTAGAGCCGGTCAACCTTTACTTCCGTACTCAGAGCGGCTATTGTTGTTAAAACTTCAAACTCCTGAATACCGTCGAGCCATTGCTGACCTTACTTTCATTCACAAATGTATCCATGAGAAATGTGACATAGATACTACTCATTTATATAAAATATCAGCTGTTGAATTTTTTTCTCGCCATTCTCATTCTTTGCGTCTTATTCCGCCCAATAATATTAATCAGTCTTTCATATCAACATGTGTTTCTCGTCAGTTATCAGTATGGAATTCATTGGATTTTGAAATCGTAAACGATCCTAATTGCAAGGTATTTAAGAACAATTTACTTAAGTTGCCTGTCAACCTAGTTTTACCAAATACTTTTGTTTCTGATAACTAAAGGCTCGTTTCTCTATTAATAGCATTTTCTATCTCCCCCCACCCCTCCCCTAGTTAAGCAACCTTTTGCTTACACACACCGCCACTAGAAAGACAGTCCATGCATATCCGCTATTGTTATTGTTCACTGTGAACCGAAGTTGAATATAATCTGTGCAAGGAATAAAGAATGAATGAATGAATGAACACCTCACTTTTCTTACCCTAGAAAAATCTGTTTTTTGTTCAGTTTTCTTCAGAGAAGTAAGAGACGTTCGCATACTTCAACCCAGACTGTTCGAACTTGCAAACGATTACATAGAGAAATTCTGGAGTTTGAAAGCCAGCGTGAGGAATCTCTCTCGATGCCTAAATTTTCATGGTATTTTATCGCACTCTATCCAATAGGGTTAAAACCAAGATCTCTGCCAGTGCTTTGACTGTTAATGATCGTCCTGTTACGCTCGCCATTGATCGTGCAAATGCTTTTTCGAATTTTTTCCACTCCATTAACCCAATTGTCACACAAGGTCCCTTACCACTGACCTATCCCACCCACCCGTTCTCATATTACGAGATCATAACCCCTCTCACTGTTTCCAATTTAATCGATAAGATACATTCGAAGGTGAACAGTTCCTTCGATCGTATCCCTTAAATTTATCTCAAGAATTTCAGAGATTCTATTGCTGTTCCCCGTTCCATCATTTTTTCGAATTGTTTAACCTCAGGATATTTCTCCGTTCATTGGAGAAAAGGTATCATTAAACCAATTCACAAGAAAGGTTCTAGTTCAACCGGTGTACTATGCGACAAGCGAATGCCTGACAGACTGAAAAGTAAAATTTACCGATCAGTTGTCAGACCAGTAGCGTTGTACGGCCTCGAATGTTCTCCATGCACAGCAAAGACTATACAGATGCTGCATGTCATGGAGATGAAAATGCTGAGATGGAGCCTCGGACTCACTCGTCTGGACATGGTGCGAAATGAAACCATCCGAGATCGTCTGGGCATCGCCCCTATATCTGAAAAGCTTCGAGAGTCAAGGCTGAGATGGTACGGGCACGTGATAAGATCAAATCCCCATTCCGTTTCTCAATCGTCCTGGAACCTCGAAGTAGAGGGCAAAAGACCCAGAGGCAGACCCAAAACTAGGTGGCGAGACTGCATCGAAGTAGACATGAACACGACCGGGCTGAAGACTGAAGACGCAGCTGATCGGGTGAAATGGCGTGGTGCAGTCTACAAAGCGGACCCTTCCCCGCGGCGGGATAAACGCTAGGAAGAAGAAGAAGACAAGAAAGGTTCTAGTTCCGCACTCAAAAATTATCGACCCATTATACTCAATTGCTCCTTGTCGAACTTGTTTGAGAAACATATTCATAACATGTTATATACTCACATAGAAACTCGCAATCTCCTGCACAGATGTCAAGCAGGATTTCGACGTAGAAGATCTACTGTGACCTCACTCGCGGAGTCTTACTCCATCTATGATGAATACTAAACAATGTTTCGATTTTTGCTATATAGACCTTTCGAAAGCATTTGACACCGTTAACCATCGATTCCTCATTCACAAGTTGAGATGTCATGGTGTTCACTCATCTCTTCTTAGCCTTATTACCTAATTCCTCACTAAAAGGAATGCACAAGTTCAAGTTGATGATGCATTGTCTGAAAGTTTACCCTACCATTCCGGAGTGCCTCAAGGCAGCTGCCTTGAGCCTCTATTCTTTACCATTTTACTTAATGACATTATTAATATCATTCCTGAAAACGTTCAATGTTTTTTATATGCAGACGATATTAACTTGTTTTCGGTCGACCCACTATCTCTTCAAGCGTTCTTAGATTGTGTATCTGAATACGATCAAATGTGGTCCTTGTCAATTTCTACCCCAAATTGTTTCTATTGTGGTAGCAGCAATCGTAAATTCTCATACTCGATTGACGAAAACTTTCTACCACCATAAACACTGATTAAAGATCTTGGAATCACGTTCGACTCCTCATTGTCGTTCTCTCTCCACATCAACGCCATGTTTAAGAAAGCGACGAGACGAATAAACCTGATACTACGAGCGCTCAAGACCAAGTCCATCCCCGTTCTGCTGCGTGCTTGGAAGACGTACATCTTACCTCTACTTGAGTACGAAAGTGAAGTGTGGGCTCCTATGTCTATTGGCCTCGTGAATGAAATTGAGAGAACACAACGATCTTTTAACCGTTGCATTCTCTTTAGAAATTGCATTATTGATCTCAGCTACTGCGAACGTCTAGATCTATTAAATATTTCATCTCTAGAGCATCGAAGAGCCGTGGCCGATCTATGCCTTATTCATAAATGTTTGCACGGAAATGCTGAATTGGACACAACTCATCTTTACAAGTTGCAGCCTTCCCCGTACAGTCGTAGAATATCTCACTATTTAAGAATTTTATTACCAATCAAGCTTAAGGATTCTAGAAACACATTTGTCTCACGCTTAATTGATGTCTGGAACAACTTGCCTAACGAAATCGTTACATTAAAATCATCTCAAGCTTTTAAAACCTCTATCTCATATCTTTCTAGAGATGAAATCGTGCCTTGTTCTTTAATCCGAAATTAGAGTTAGTTTTTTTTTTCATTGTTTATTCTCCTGTATAACTATGCCACGGTTCATTTTTTTCTCTTACAACTCTTCTCAGTGTGAACTTGCCACCTTCTTTTTTTATTACTATTATCGCTACCTTTCTCGAAGCTCAAACTCCCGATGCTTGCTTGTATGTATTACCTAAACTGATATCACTTATGTGACAGTGATCCACTTTGCACACCTATCCTTGTAACACTAGTATGTAATTTGGAATAAAGATTTATTGATATTATGAAAACAATGTATTTACTTAAAGGGCTCAAACCACTCCGAGGTAGGAAACGAGTCACAGAACTAGAAGACAAGCAGCTTTGAAAAGGCTTTTTGAAAAAAGTTTCTCCCCGTCTTTTAACTGTTACATTTGTTGTCAGAGCGTCACCGAGCAGTGCTGAACCAAATGATGCTTACCAACCCGGTGTTGCTTTCGGACGGTTCATGTGCGGTGTTGGCTCACTTTCCTAGGTTGCTCGACTTCGAGGCGACGCGGAAGCATTTCCGGAAGAAGCTCAGGAAGATGGTATGAGACATCGCATTTGTCGAACTATGTGATACCTCATTCTTAGCCCAAATACATTATAAATACTAATACATACATAATAGTCCTTGAGGACGTTGGTGATCAACAACCTTTTTCCTGCCCGTCCCGTATCTCTCTCCCCTGACCCATCATCTGAGGGGGCGGGGTTAGGGATCGCGTGGTTGAGGGTAGAGTACGGTCGTTCAAGAATGGACGACAGGCGCTATCGGTATAGGTTAATCATCTCTTAATGACTTGGAGAATAGTTAGTTCGTCTTCCGCGTCTCTTCACAGCATAAGGGCTCGATTCTTACTATGTATCTTCAGATGTTTCTGATCGATTGCTTCAACCCTCGTCTTTAGAACTTTTATTTAATAAATCAATGAAGAGTTTGTGCTTAATTAAACGCATTGGATAAAGAAGAAAAACTTTTTTCGAAAATTCGAAAAACAAAATAGTCGAATATAAAATTTCGTTAGCTGAACCTGAAGGCCGTAAGGCCTCACAAAACGTTTTTTCATTGAAAAAAGTAAACTTTCTCCTAAGCCTAAGCGTTTTTTCAATGTAAAAACAATTTTTTGATGTTAAAAAAATTTGCAAAATTAACTCATCACAGCGAATACGAACACTCACAGAGCTTATCACAATCGAGCATTTTCACCCTACACTACAGTGCCCTTCATCACTAGCTTAACAAGATAGTAGTGATGAACGTAACAGCCAACCGACCCAGCCGAGCCAGCCGAACGGACTGTAAAATTCAACAAGTTTAAGTATTGTTTTATATTTTATATAAAAGCCCGCTATTTCGGTTTGATGTTCAGGTATAATATATATACTTTATCGCAGTGGGTTAAGTTTGGGTGTAAGGGGATATTTGGGTGTAAGGGGGAAAAATAATGATGTTCTTTTTGTTAGTTTGTTGTTTTACGACACGTGTTCATTAATGTGTCAATACTCTAGTAACGCGCTTAATGCTTCCTGATCAGTCGAGTTTATAAGGAGAATGAAATGTGTTTTTTTATCTTTGTGTTGATCTTTTCATCTGCATGTTACATTTGACAAGAATTTGATGTGTAGGTGAAAGAGTTCGGAGTGCGCACCCTGCGACCTCTGAAGCCGAACGGCGATAACATTGCGGTCACGGACGACAACAAGGAAGAATACGCCAGACTCGTCTGTCAGCATACGATGACAAGTCAGTCTTGTTCATATTGGAAAGAATTCGTGCCTGGAAGAGTTCCAACAATGCATGCATCGAGCATAGAACTTGTCTTGCGCAAAGCCTTCTGATCCATGTTTTAGTTCATTTAGTCCATTTTGCCTTGAAATACTAGCTCTGAGTAGGGCAGATCGACTAGTGAATACTTTTTACCAAAATAGGTGAAGGCTATCGTATCGTAAACACGAAGTCTTCGCTCATATTTTTGTTCTGACGAAGCTTTGCCTCTCTAGAGAATTATTCCTGATGTGTCTTTTTGCGAATGGGTGCGCAAAGAAGGTCTTGCGACTACACGTTCAATGGTTTTGCCTGAACTTAAGTCAGCGCCTTATTGTTTCGATGTTCGGTGTGGCCTCTGTTTGTCAGTTTAAAGTCAGACCTTACATACAAATTTTTGTCGCTTTTCAAAACTAATTGAGCCATAGTCAGGTTTTTGTTACGAGAGAAGCCCTCTCATGACGGGCTTCTGTTTTCCTTTCGATAAAATTGAAAAAACGACCTGAGAGGGGCGATAACTCCCATCAGCAGCCAGTTTGGGATGATAGATGATTGCAGGTTGAATCCAGCGTCAATTGGGCGCCTTTCTGGAGTGATTCTACAAAGTCGTACCTAAGCATCTCATCGCATTCTTTAACGAGGAAAAGCTCAAGCTGCTCATCTCGGGGCAACAAGACCTAAATATTGAGGACTTCAGGGCTAATACTACGACTATACGAAGTGATCCAATGAGGTAGTGAATCCATATCACTACTGTGCAAACGCTTCGTTTCAATACCAGTGTCATTCTTTCATCAACTTTTTTCACTCATGAAGTTGTCTTTGTTATCTCAGGTGCAATGGTTCTGGCGTGCACTGCGTTCATTCACCCAAGATAAGCGAGTAAAGTTCTTGCAGATCGTCACCGGAACTTCTAAAGTGAAATGTTGGATATTGGGGGGGGGTTGCTTAAAATAATCTTGCTGTTCTTAACCAATCACCTTTTGTAAACACGTTTTCTTGGTGAAGTTGGCTTGCATATAACGAAGAAAAGTGGGCTTTTACTCTGATCTTGAATAAATGGCGAAGCAGTGATCGAACGATCTCAATATTTTTATTCTCGGGGAGTTGCAGATATCTTCTCTTCTCTTACTCTCTAATCTTTTTTCTACCAAATGTGCGTCATAAAGCAACCTCAAACGTGATAAAGTGGAATTTTCAAATTGAAAAAAGAGAGAGAAGGCATATTTTTTCCAAATTGCGAGAAGTTGACGATTTCCAAGTTGCTCGACAGAATTTTATGATGATCATAATTCAAATCTAAATTAAAAAATTTATTACAACTTGAATACTAGTATAGTACATTGATAGGTATACAAAGTGGATCACTGTCACATGAGTGATATCAGTCTAGGTAATACAATCAATCACCGAGTTTTGAACTTTAAGAAATGTAATTTTTATTTATAAAAAAAACAGAAAGTTAACATGTTCACTTCAAGAAGAGTAGTGGGTGAAAATAAACCGTGGCATAGTTACAAAGGAGAATGAACAAGGAAAAAACTTGTTCTAATTTTGGATTAAAAACGAGACACTCACTATCTCTTCTCTAGAGAGAGATTGATTTCAATGTAAGGATTTCGTTAGGTAAATTGTTTCAGACATCAATTAAGCGTGACACAAATAAGTTTCTAGAATCCCTAAGCTTGATCGGTAATGCAATTCTGAAAGAGTGAGGTATTCTACGAATAATAGAAGTACGATGCGCAGGTGCCGCTATGGGCTCGAAAGTTTGGAAGGTATGAATGGAATCCAGTTGTTCTTGCTTCACATGGACAGCAGAGGAGTTACTTGGTTCGCTTGTGTTTTTGGTTTCTGGTACTTGTGTGTTTTAAGTACAATAGCTTTCTATCTATATTTGTCCTCCTGGTGCATTATCACCTGCCTTTCTAATATGTTTTCATACCCAAAATTTTTTTCTGAAATTTTTCTTAATTAATTTTCGGGTTTGATTCTGATTTATAGGTTACTAGAACAAATATCTTCGTAAATTTCTCTGGTAATGTACCAAGGTGCTTCTAAAACGCACGCTATTGGTAAAATCTTAAATCATTCTTCCCTTTTCTCATTCTCTTTTCTCACTCTCTTTTCTCATTTCTCATTTCTCATGAATTCTCCTGAGCGGCCGTCATGTAACAACTCTCCCCACTTCTCTTAATTTTCCCTTTTGCGTCATTCTGAGCGGCTGGTATGCAAGGATTCTTTCCATTCTCGATTTCCTAACTCAAATCCCTCCGTGGGGACTTTCAACGGAAAACACCTCTGAACCCCTAAATTCCTCTTCTCCCCTATGCCCCAGAAACCCTCTATCTTCCGTCTGACTCAGGCTTTCACACGTGATGTTTCAAAATACTTTGCGTAATAAAACTTCAACTTCAAATCTGAGTGCTAATCGAAAAAGTTGAATGTGTATGTAAGAAATGATACACGAATTTCAACCTGTGAGAAATGATACACGAATTTCAAGCTACTCTCTGAATGTGTTGTAGAGCATTTGTGTCCATAATTCCTGAACTATATTCTTTCAAGGCAGCTATTTGTGTTGTAATGTGCAATAGATTCTTTTGCAAACTGTTTGATTGAAGTTTTGTCGCGATTTACCAAGTTATCATTCTATCATGAAGCCATTATATTTGTACAACCAATTCCACTAGAAAAAAATTTCCACAATGAAAAAATAAATTTTAGTTGAATGGTCACCATTCAAAACCATAACGGAAAATTTTATATTATATATACCAAACAACGAGTTAATTTAGGATTTAATCGACTCGATAGCGCCTCATGCCGCATACATACATATATTCCAAAATGAAGTATTCCAAAACGGAATCGGACTAAAAAACTGTAATTCAAAAAAATAAACTACTTTTTAAATTTTTTGGCACTGCTTTGAAGTTGATTTGGTTCTGCTGGGCTAGCAAGTCTACTTTTCGATAACGTATGCCAATCTAATAATCTAAAACCACTCTTTTACATCTCACAGAAAAAAAACCGAAATAACAATTGAATACTTTTTAAAAGCTAAATATAGTTAAAATCCATAAATAGAACAGACTTCAAAAGCATTGAGCGAAATGAAGTTCATTTATAAAAAGCGGGGACAGAAAGCGATTTGAGAGAGCTACGCTAAATAATGTGACAATTTTAGTGATAGGTAAATAGTAAGCGGTTTCAGAGGTGAAAAAAGCTAGGATGTTATCGTGAGGCATATGAGCGACGAGTATTCTCAAGCAATAACAATATCTGGACGGACAGACTTAATTGTTATCAACGTTGAGGATACCGATCTCTCCTCCTCTCATTCTTTCTCTTTTCTCACTTGTCTTCCGAACACTCCAGACAGTAGCTTGTCGTCGTTAATCACCGGGGCTCGTCTTAAAAATAGATCTTCAGGAATCCGCTCGGATGGTAATGGGGTTCATCAGTTTAGGAGGGGATGAGGGAGGGGGGGCTGCTTTGGGTGCCAAAGCATGGGGTGGGAGTTTTTGCTCCTTTTCAATAACACTCGTATTTGATGTGAATAGAAATCATGCTGTGACTGATTCGCGGAACAAGCAATATCCATACGGATGTTGAAAGAGAAGGGAGAAGAGCACGGCATCGACAGTGCCTTCTGCAAAACACAGATTGAATGGGGGGACTCTTTCTCCCCCTCTTTCTCTAGAACTAACTCGTCTTCCTTATGGTGGACTTGAAGCCTTCCGGAGCCACTCTTTCTCTCTCTCGTTTTCTCTCGTCCCCATCCCCCCATTTCAATTAAAAATGCGCGCCTCTCTTGGTTGGGTGCGGGAGGGATCGCGCAATCCTTTAGTGTTTTGTCTGTAGGAAGAGAAAAGGAAAGGCAAAGACAATGTTTCATTAAAAGAGGGAAGCAGAGAGGAGGGTAAGGGATAGAGAGATTGAAAGATAGAGGGAACAAAGAGGGAGAAGAAGAGAGACAGAAAGGTTTTGGAGTGTTTCGCGGTTTTTTATACAGAAAATAGCCATATAGCAGAAAGAGACAGCATCTGATGGGGAAAGGATGGAACCAATGGGAAGGATGGCGTAATTGAGAGGGCATCTCATGATCATTTTATACAGAAGCAAGAGGCTTTAAAGAGAAGCACAGTGAAAATAGGACAAAAGAAAAGAAATGAAAACGAAGGGAGAGATGAGATACAGTGAGAGGGAGAGAGAAAAATGAAAAAAGAGAGAATATAAATAATAAAGAAAAAATTACAAAATGCAAGAGGACTATAGAGCAGAAATGAAAGTTACAGAGAGAGAAAAGAGAGATGTGAGAACAAAAGAAGAGAATTCAAGAAAACGTAAATAAGACAACGGAAATAAAAGGGTTTGAAGATGAAATTCAAGGCATCCATGCCCAAAAAATTGTACCAGGAAAGTTTCTTTCGCCTTTCTTGAGTACCCACATATTTCTCCGTTTTGTATCTCTTTTCCTAGTTTTTTCTTCTTCTTTTTTTTCTTTTCTTTCTTTTTAATCTCTAATTAACTTGCCTACTGCTTTGTTTCTTTATTTTAACTATCATCTCTGAAATCTCTTCATTATTTCTTTTTTTTTTTAAACTCTACTTCTTCATTACGCACCACCTTATCTATCTTCTATCTTCCTGTTTTAAAATCTTCGGTCCCTCCGTTTCATTTCATTTCATTTCTTTATTCCAAGCACATGAGATATCATTAAAACACAAACAAAAACAAAGTTAAATGCATGGACTTTCTTCTAAGTGGCGGTATTTAGGGGTTGCGGTATAGATGAAAAAGGGGGGAGGGTGATATACTTGAAATCGACAATTATATTAGTCATGAACGAAAGGTTTAGGTAATATCTTCTCAGTAGGCAGAGATAATAAGTGTTTTTTGAAACTAGCAGTATTAGGTGTACTGACGATCTCAAAAGGTAATGAATTCCATACTGATAGCTGGCGAGAAACACATGTAGAAATAGAACATTTGCTAATATTATGAGGTATTTTTTGGCGAGAAAATCTCTGTACTGCGGACAATTGAAACAAGTTCATAGTTTCAAGTTCACATTTTTTGTGGACACATTTATAAATAAATAATAGGTCAGATATAGCACGACGATATTCAAGAGTTTCTAGGCCTAACATGGAGATTCTTTGTGAATAGGGAAGTCTGGAATGGCCAGATCTTGCTAGGATTCTTCTCGTAAACGACCGCTGAACTTTTTCAATAGATTTTACTAAGCCGAGGGATGAGGGATTCCATAACCCACTAGCGTATTCAAGAACAGGTCTGACATAAATTTTAAAAGCTGAAGTTAAAAGAGGCGGACATGGTGACTTGAAGGCTTTTAACATCATGTAAACAAGAGCAGAGCCTTTTTTACATTTGTCTTCAACATGATTACGATAAGAGAAACGATCACATATGATTACACCAAGATCTTTGGCAACTCTACCAACTACTAGATGTTGACTGTTCATGTAATAGACGCTGCGAGAATTGGATGATCCGAGATGAAGTACATTACACTTAGATATGGATATGGACAAGTTCCACTCTCGGCACCAATCGGTTATACGATTCAAAGCTAGTTGGATATAATCACAAGAGGTAGCGCGTCCCATTATCTTTATATCATCGGCGAATAAGCAGAATTTGATAGAATCGGGGATAGCTTCTTTAACAGAGTCGATGTACAACAAGAATAACAACGGGCCTAAAGAAGATCCTTGAGGTATACGTTCATTTCTCTCTACCTCTCTCTCTCTCTTTTTCTCTGTCCCACTAATTTCTATATCTCTACCACTACACCTCTTGCCGCTTCTCTCTTCGTTTACTTCTCAGCTTTCTCCTCAATACTATCTCTAGCTCTTTCTATTTGATTCGGTGACACTTCATCACCTTTTTCGCATCTTATTGAGAACCGACCCTTACATTCATTCATTTATTCCTTGTATATGATCATTATATAAATATATATATTGCTATATGTATTGTTTCTGTGAACAACCATCAGGGAACAACAGAAAAGTTGAACATAATACTCTCAGCGATGTTCTCGAAAAAATGTCTTTACAGAGAGAAATGGAAGAAAATGAGTTTTTAAAAAAAGTTCACTTAGAAATTATATTGAACTTAAGGCAGAAGATAAGAATTATTCAAGCAAGTGATGGTTTTTTTTCCAATGGACAAACTTACAATAATACAATCACGGAGTGATAACAACACCGGTTTTATTTATTTATGTATTCTTTATTTATTTATTACATGTTGTTCATATAATATACAATGATACATAGTACACAAACATCATGTGGGTTATAGTGATTCCAACAAGTTGGAAGATAATAAGCATTAAAGGAACAAACCTAACATTAGATCATAAACATTACAACTGAACACATGAACACATTGAGCGGAACAATATTATAAATACTAAACACTTTAATTTAATTCAGTAAACAGACGAGCAGATCTTATTGCGAATGAATTTATACGACAAATTGTTTTCGGGGCACGAAAATGTAATTTGAAGTTAGATCCACGTGTCGCGGATTGTCTTAAATTATAGAAATGGGGTTTTCTGTCTGAAAGAGTTGTTTTCCCCCTATTAGTTTCAAGAGTAAACTCAAATCGTTCGATTCTCTTTTGCTTTCCAATGAAAGAAGGCCTAATTTTTTGTTTCTAATTTTACTGTTCGGCATGTTTATGTAATCAGTACCAAAGCAGCGATAGAAAACTCGGCGAGTGAAAAAGTTTTGGACGTTTTCCAATTTTCTAATATCTTTAACGAAATGGGGGGAATAGACAGTGGTACAATGTTGAAGAATAGATTTAACATAAATTTTATAGGCGTTTTCTTTTATTAATACAGAAAATTTATAATTTAGAAACCTTGATAGAGAATAGTAGAAACAAATTTTTACATTGTATCCTTTCTTCAGAGAATACAAGCAATGACGGGCAACTCGCGAGACAAGAACAGTTCGAGACTCACCAGAAAAGGCGAGTGTGAGTCAACTACTTGCAAGATAAATATTCAAATAACGAGCTATCTGTTTTTGTTCTGATTTTTCTATCTCTCCACACTATACTAGGTTGTGAAATTTTCATATATACTATAGTCTTGCTGTATTAATAATCTCAGCAATCGTGTTTTGGCTTTATCGTGATTTGTGCGGTGATGCTCCGCATTCACTTCATGAGCATGCGGGACTGAAAGAATCAGGCTTTTGAGCCTTTTATATTGCACTCTCACTAGGAATCACCATGTGTTCTCGGTGGGTAATTGATAATGCGTTCGCACTAATGGTAGTCATTTTGACTTCTTTCCGAAGACTGGCTTTTGTATGCGTAGTTATTTAATCATGTCTAACCCGAGTTGTATTTCGATAAAACCTAGGCTTTAGAGGTGGAATAAAATTGACTATATCTCCTCTACCTGGATTAAGCCCCTATCGTGAAACCACTCATGACCACGTGTGATATTGCTACTTGTATATCTCAATGATATATTTATAATAATAACGCATGTTTATTAGCGAATTCTTAGTGATGAAAATCCTGACTAAAGCCAAAAATCTACTTTAAGATAACCTCGAATCTTCTCGGCGGCATAGGAACTCAACTCAATTTCAATTTCGGTTCTACCTCATATAACTCAAACATGAAGGTCGTGCGAATTTCTGATCGCCACACAAGTTGGATCTTAAAGACCCCCCAAGATGAACCATCTGCTATCTGGAATTACCGAATTATCGTCTCCAAAAGAGGCGTTTTCTCCGACTACGGTCGAGAGAGCACCAAAACTGACCGCATAACACGTACACAAACTCTCCGGAGCCACCAACCAGTTCTGCCGAAAAGTTCCAAGGAGATGGCATGGACCGCAGGGAAAAACTATCTATTGATTACAATGCTTGAGTAAAGAAGACGGTCAGGAGGCTCCATCGAAAAAGCAATTTATAACCAAAAGGGAAATGGGAGATGAGATAAGAAGTTAACCGAGTATTCATTTATTTCTAACTTCTATCAATTCGATTACGGTATCGGCCGTTTTCATTTGTCAGATATGGTCAAGTTAAAAAAATTTTAAACAATTAACTGCTATTCAAATCTTTATGATAACTTCCGCCTCTAGAACGTTAAGATCGTCCTAACCAACTCTTCGGCAATATGAGGTTTAGATAACTAAGTATCTACCAGGGTTGTCCACGACCACCACGCCACACCAGTCCATTGTTTTGTTAAAGTTCCCAAGTGTATAATTTCCTGATGTTCAGCAATGTGAGGGGTAACCCGGAACCAGATATCCCATGGTTATAAAGCATCTTAACTTTTTTCCTAATAACTTTGTATGCTGAAATTAAATGATAGCCTGAAAAAGTATCCTCTGGTAAAACACACACACATATACAGGGTGTACAGAAAGTCCAGGTGTCTGATTTTGTCACTTTGTATCTTTTTCGTTTGGTGTAGCGGTACTGTGATTTTTTGCGTTTATCTCAGTCATAACGTTAACATCACACCCTGAGAAAATCAGAGTGATGTCTCTTTTCGTTCTTAGATATGGTCTCTGACATTGACCGAGGGTGTATTCTGCGCTTTAGCGAGTCCGGGCACACTCAGAAGCACAGCGCCAGAATCACCGGATTCTCGCGCAGGACCATTCAAAACACAATACGTCGCTTCCGTGAGACTGGTACAACGACTGACCGTCCCAGGAGCAGTAGACCAATGACCGGGACCACTTCCTTCAACGTGAGAAGCATCCGAGACAAGGTTCGTTATAACCCCAAGCGGAGTCTCAGAAAAGTCGCAAAGGAGCTGAACATCTCGGATAGATCTGTTCGTAGGATCGTCAAATCTCGCATGGGACTTCGCTCCATCAAGCTGCAGAAGACTCACGCATTGACGGACCAGATGAAGGCGACCCGTCTTCGGAGATGTCGTGAACTGTCGAAGCGGTTCAAGCCGGTGGACTGTTTGGATATTCTCTTCACCGATGAGAAGTTGTTCAATATTGAGCAGTCCTTCAACCACCAGAACGATAGGATTTGGTCGAAATCGATCAAAGATGCCAATAAGAGTGGCCGTTACGTCTCGAGAAAGGGCCATCCTGCTTCTGTCATGGTCTGGGCCGGGATTTGCGCGACTGGCAAGACTCCACTCGTTTTCGTCGAGCAAGGAGTCAAAGTGAATGCCAATAACTACCTGAACGACATTCTCATGAAGGAAGTACTTCCCTGGAGCCAGGCTCACTTTGCAGGACGCAAATGGACGTTCCAGCAGGACTCTGCGCCCGCCCACAAGGCTAAAGTGGTGCAAGACTGGTGCAAGAGCAATTTCCCCTCCATGATCACATCCGCCGAATGGCCTCCGTACTCACCTGATTTGAATCCTCTGGACTTCTCTGTGTGGTCGGTCCTTGAGAGCAAGGCCTGTGCTTCCCAACACAAGAATTTGGAAAGTTTGAAGCGCGCCCTACAGAAGGCGTGGGATGATCTTGACGTCGCTTACCTGTCCACCACGGTGGGTGCCTTCCACAAGCGACTCTGCGCCTGTGTCAAGGAGAAAGGAGGGCTGTTTGAAAGTTGAAAAAGCAGTTATATCCCAAACTATTTGAAAAAACTTTGATGAAAATTTTGTTTGACTTGCTCGATCCGTTAAGTTTTTATCGGAAAAATACTACACACCTGGACTTTCTGTACACCCTGTATATATGTATATACATATATCCGAACTCTCACTTAAACTTTCCGTGTTGCCGATGGTTACAGCTCAACTATTTGCAGATGATTTGAAAATTTACACGTCTTATAACATCCAGAATTGTGATCACGCGCATGCTTAATTAACTAAGGCGACTAGACTCATAAATGAATTCTGTGATGAATGGCAGCTCTCAATTGCCACACACAAATGTAATGCTCTCCATATGGGTAAAAAGAACCTAAAATTCCCTTATTTGGTTAGGAACTCACCTCCAACTGCAATCATCATCTCAGAAAACTTGCCACTTCTGTCAAGATTAGGGTCATGCAGCCTTTTCATGCACGAAGCTTTCTCTTGAAGCCAGAAGAATTCGTCTGGTGAAGCTTAATAAGTGCCAATTCTGCATGAAGCATCTTCACGAAGGACGTCAGTGCTCCATTCGACCATGCTCGCGCTGCTCCGGTGCCCATCATTTCGCGGTGTGCGCCCTCAATCCTATCTTCCGTCCTCGACCCTAAATCCCTTTCCGGCCCGGGGCCCCAATGTCATTAAATCCGTGTTTTAATGACCCATTTTTAGTGTTGTTCTAGCTAATGAGTTACGGTAAAGACTCGCATCGCGCGCACTAGATCTTTCGTGATGATTCATTTAATCATCGCCTTCATTTTATACCCTTATCTTCATTAGCTACGCTAATTCATTTTAGAATTCATTGAATTCTCATTTATAGTAATATATTCTATATATTCTAAATTCACTTATGTTATTATGTAACATGATTGCCTCTTCTCCATTCTCTTTGATCTAGCTAGTGTTTGGCTAGGCGCGTTTCGTGCGTGTTTGTTTTGTGTTAATTAAACCAAGGGTTTAATTACCCAAGTTTGAGTGGGCGGACACTCTCTCCCACGGGCAATCCCATCCAAGGTCAACCCCTCCCCACGGGCGTCTCTCTACGCGACTCCAACCAACGCGGCGACGCCAAGCAGACCACAAGCAGATCGACGGCTGAAGTCCGGGTTTGAGTAGAGTAGGGGCGGGGGAGTTGGGGAACGGGACACTCGGTAAAGGAGTTTCCATTGTGACTCCAAGTTCTTTGATTTAGTATTCTATTCTTGCATTCTGATTCAGTAAATTTAGTAATTAAGTAATTTATCGTTCTCCATTTATTTTCTTAATTTGTTTGTTTGTTGCTGTGAAGTGAAGGTCATTAAAGTCCCGCGTGGCGATTTCACAAGTAGAGAAAAACGATTTATCCTTGAATTGATCGATCTGCTCAGAAATTCAAAGGCGACTACACTCTCCATATGGGTGAAAAGAACCTTAAATTCCCTTATTTGGTTAGGAACTCACCTCCAACTGCATTCATCATCTCAGAATCGCCAATTCGTGATTTAGGAGTTTATGTTGATAATGAGCTCTCATTTGTTTTCCATATTGAACATGTAACAAGACGAGCATTGAAAATTGTCTATGCCTTATTCAGATCACTATCGATAAAAATAGCAGCGCCATATATTATATGCTTTAAAACCTATGTTCTGTCGGTGCTAGACTTTGCTTCCCTTGTTTGGTCTCCCCACAAAATTACCTTGATCAGAAAATTAGAGGAGGTTCAACATGCGTTCACAAAATTATTACAGTTACGTTGTGTTGCACTCACGCAATGGTACAATTATGAAAGTAGATTGATACGATTTAACCTGACATCTCTCTATGCAAGAAGATTAGAAACTGATATTCTTTTGGCTTCCAAAGTTCTCAAAGGTTACACTGACGTTCCAGTTTGTAAATTTTACACTTTCAAACAGTGCACCTCCTTTTATGCTTTCCATATAGGGCACACAAACAGAAACTCACTTTTTCACTCTTTCGCTTATAGGACATCTCGATTTTTCATTAAATTACCGGTCAGTATTCTCAGGAATCAAACCATTCTCAGTTTTCGGATAAATTTGTCATTACTGGATGTTCCAGTGGTCTTAAACATCGGTTTAAGTTTATAATAGTCGTTCATTCTCGTTCTCGTTGTATTTTTTTCTCTCTTTTTTCAGTTCGTTTAATTATCTTTAGTTTGTCAGCAGAGTCTTCCTCGTGTTGTTACATTGCAAAATGTATTTCAATAAAATTTAAATTAAATATTTTTTAGTTAAAAAATCACCCTAATAATACCTAATAAAGGCTTCGTGATGCTTCTTAAAGAACTGTCTCATGAAGGGCTCAACTTCGTTTAGAATTCATCGCAATGGGTAGGCATAAATCAAGCATTTTAAAGGTGTATGTAGGTTTTGCTGAAAAACTCATGTTCGAAAAAAGGTATACACAGGTCTCGTCTGTCACAATTAATTTTTTTTAAAAATTAATTCAGTTGCTTCAATTAGTACTATTCAAATCAGTACTACTCTTTCTCCTTCTTATTTCGTACACGCTTACATTTTATGGGGTGCAGACGTAACCTGATAAAATCCTTGACTGCTTTCTCATAGTGTGAAACAGCAAAGAAAAGATTAAAACTCGCACAACAAACCCTTTTTCAAACTTTGGTTTTAATTGAGCAGTCCAGAGTCGGGTTAAACTTGGAACCGATTGCACATGAGCCAACGCATTCCAGCATTATACAACATTTCTTTCTTGAAAAAATTAGGTCACTTGTTTTCAAATCTAGCTGTCCGGTTTAAAAAAAAAACTTATTTATTTATTAAAATGAGCAGCTAGCAAGTTTTTCAACTTCATCCATTTCGAACGCCTCATTTCAATATGGAAGAAACACACAATTCGGTAGTGAGATGACAGGAAAAGTTGAAATGATTTCATTATTATATGTAGATAGTACTTCCTTACTCTAGGGCCCCTGTTTTTTTTCCCGTAAATTTCAGAGAAAAGTTTTTCAACAACTTTTTAACAAGAATTGTATGAATTTTAGCGCTTCACCTCTGTGACGTTGAGTGTGGAAGGATAAATAAAGTTCTTGAAGTAATTTTTAAAAAAAACTTAACCGATTAACAACAAATCAGACTGAATCAGGAGTTGGAAACTCTTTCTACTTCTACGTTGCACAAGTAAATACTGATTAGAAACGCGAATATAGTTGTCTGTGAAAACATAACATTTTTTTTGGTTTTCTAAGGCTTCAAAGTTCTGTATAAAAACAAAAAATAAATTACATATAAAAACTAAGTTACGACTTGAATAATACTCGATTAACAAACTTAAACAGGAAAACACTTTTGTTTTTATAGATTGCTGGAAATTTTTCACGGTAACTCCAAGAGTATGACTACCAATTCTTGTTATTCTTATTCTATTTATTTTCATGTATTCATATTTTCAATTATTCTCTAATCTGTGCATTAATGATTAATTATAACATTAATCATCGCAGATGTGCATGGAATTTCCAGAGAAGATGTATGTTTATGAACAAAAAAAAACAAAACAAAACAAAAAGTTCATTTATTGTTAAATTTTTACGAAGTTCAATGAATAGTTTAATTTATACTTTCAGGGCTTTCTTTTATGTAGAAAAAGGCATATTAGGTTCAGCATCCTGAATGCTGGGCAATTTTTTTGTTGTAAAACTGAAGACAACACAGTCTATATTCGGTCTCGAAATACCTTTTATCCAGTTATATTCAAATTATTTTATAATTATAAGTTTATGCTGATTCTCAGATGTTTTCGGTAACTGTTTGATAGTAATATTATATATTTACTAAATGAGTGCATTAAAAAGAGCAATCAAATAGATAACAAGAAGGAGAAGAGATTATGTGGGGCATAGAAGGAGAGGAAGAGTGAAGGAGAGGCCTCGGACAGCGAGGACATAAAGGAGAGGAAGGGTGAAGGAGAAGCCTCGGACAGCGAGGACATAGAAGGAGAGGAAGGGTGAAGGAGAGGCCTTGTACAGCGAGGACATAGAAGGAGAGGCCTCGGACAGCGAGGACATAGAAGGAGAGGAAGGGTGAAGGAGAGGCCTCGGACAGCGAGGACATAGAAGGAGAGGAAGGGTGAAAGAGAGGCCTCGGACAGCGAGGACGCGCAACGAGGTCTTTCCAAGCTCATAATTGAATCAGTAAATAGGCCTGCATCGCAGAAGAACACACAATGATGCGAATAAAAGTATATATCTCTCCCTCTTGTATTTATTTATTTGTGTAATGGAGTGGTCGAGTGTTCGTGGTGCAACAATCAAACATTATCTGAGTGGATGTAATTCATGAATAACACGGCTAAAAGTTTAAAAAATTATGAGAAAAGGTATGAAATCCAGAACTTTTAAGTTGGCCACTTCTCCCGGAACAAGCGCTAACTATTCTCATGAAAAAATCGCACTAAAATTCAATCTTATACCAATTATATAAGGAAAGTGAACGCGTTAATTATTTGTTACAGCTGCCCGAACCAATTCTATGAGATTGGATTGGCGATTGGGACTCAACTATCTTTTCAATTCACTATATCAAAAGGCGCTTGGGCCGTTTTTCAAAATGCCTCTTCCCTTAACCGTTAAATTCTCAACAAGAAATTACATAAATTTTTTAATGGAAAACAATTCGAAAAAAAATAACGAAAAATGTTTTTACGATTTTTGTCTTTTAAAATCCTTCGAGAGTAATTAATGTGTTCAAAATAACATTGATGTTTTAAGGGGTAGAGATTACACTACGGTTTTTTTATCTCAAGTTTTCAATGGTAGCGATAATCAACCACAAAATATTGGAAACATAGAAAACGTTCACAATAACAACATAAAATCCCTGGAATACTACTATTACATGTGTCGGAGGCGCATTTTCGATCCATCGTAGTAGGGAACGCATTTTGTGAAGGTGTTTCGAAGTGATTTTGTATTTTTTCCAAATAACCTGCTGTTCTACAACTGTATTGCAGAAATTAACATAGCGTGGTGTACAGAATTCATAGCAGGTTAATGAGAAAAAGAAACAGAATGTTGTCTTTTTGTGAAACGATGAAGTCAGGCATATCGTACACGAAGACATGATTGGTCAATTCACGGTAGAGCTGTTTGAATGGTATGAAAAAGTAAAAAAAGTTTTTTTAACTCAAGAAAAAAAACGTCTATAGGCACTTTTTGTTGACACTTCCTCTAAATGTAATTTATTGGCCGACGAGTTTGCATCATCCTTCATGGTAGATGATTGTCTGCCTCCTCCTCTCTTTGGTAATTCTATTCCTTCTCAAAATGCTGATTACTTGTTTCTACCATGTGAAGTTTACAGAGTTCTCTCTAAACTCAAATCAATGTGCAGTACTGGCGTGAACGGAATTCCTCAGATCATCTTCAAGAAGTGTGCCAAATCTCTCGCTGTCCCGCTTGCCCACATCATCAACTTTTCCTTGTGGCGCGGCGTGACACCTTTTCTGTAGAAACAATCTCTCATCACTGCAATACCTAAACCAGAAAAAGAACCAACTTTGACATCATCCTACCGGCCTATTTCTATTTTGTCTCCCGCTGCTAAAGTTATGGAGATCAGAACCATTGTAGAAACTCACTTAGCGAATTTTGATTTGCTGCCAGATAACCAACATGGCTTCAGATCCCAAGCTTCTGTTGTGGCTAACCTTTTAGTCTGTGAGATGATTGGTCATATGATCTTATTAGAGGATTATCTCTTGATGTAATATATCTTGACTTTTCAAGAGCCTTTGACTCCATCAGCATCTCTAAGCTTTTAACCAAGTTATCCCATATAGGTTTGTCGCCTACATTGATGTCATGGCTCAATTCTTTCCTTTCTGATCGATACTTTTCCGTTCGAATAGGTAACATTATATCTGCTCCCAAACCCGTTACTTCTGGCGAGCCTCAGGGCTCCGTTCTCGGACCCATTTTATTTACTCTGTAATCCGTGAATTGAAATACGTCCTCAAGCCTTTCCCCAACGTCCAGTATCAAGCCTATGCAGACAAAATCAAGTTGTATATCTCCCACAACTCCTCGAATGAAATAGTACGCGTTTCTGAAATGTAGAGTTGTCTTGATGCCGTTTCATCTTGGAGCAGAAACAATCAGCTCACCTTATCCGCAAACAAAACGTACCATTTGCAACTAGGAAACTTGAAATGTTCATTTGATTATCGCTTAAACGATGTCACTTTATCTAAAGAGACTCAAGTCAAAGATCTCGGTGTTCTAGTTGTTCCCACTCTCCGAAGACATGATACCATTGTTGATCGAACTGTAAAGGCTACCAGAGCCATGTATGCTATGCTTCGTGATGTTTCTATCAATGATCCAAAAGTGCTAGTTAAGCGTTTCATGACATACGTTCTACCTCATTTAGAGTTTGCCTCTTGCTTCTGGTACCCTAATCATATGAATTTTTAGAGAAAGTACAGAGATCGTTTACTAGAATTCTCTTTTATCGATGTTTTGCACAGCCGGATTACCCTCTTAGCCTTCCGTGTTATAGAGATCGTCTGAAGCTAGTTGGCCTGAGTACTTTAGCTGAAAGAAGGGTGAATGCAGACTTTAAAATGGGTTGGAAGATCTTCAATGATAAGTCTGTTATTGAAAAATCACGCAAGCGCACCTCTTTCAAGCGCACCTCCTTCACTCGTACAAATATTAATGGTATTACAATTGAATGTACTTCTTCCATTTCTTGATTCAATTGTTTCGGCTTATGGGTTTCAAGAATGTTTTACGGAATCTCGAGTGAAATATGTATTAAATTCAGGAACAGTAGAGCAGTTCATAAGTCGTCTCCGTAACGAGAATGAGCTAAGTGAATTGGAGAATAATGTGTAGCATTCAGAAATTTTCCCTTACCTTTCGCCATACTTTGTATGTATCATTTACAATGTGTCTCACCATAATCTTGCATTGTAAATGCCCATAAAATATATATAGGAGAAATGTTTCACTTACTTGATTGCTGATAATCTTATATGTATTTTTATTCAATGTTTGTGCTCGAATTTTAATTGTAATGTGTGTTTGCTTTTGCATCGTATGATGTAGATAAAATAAATAAATAAACAAGCTCAAGAAAAAATTTTTACATGAAAACTTTTGTCTTCTTTCTTTTAAAATTGGTGTTTGAATACGCGCCTTAGGGAGTGTACTGTAGGTGCGTTGCGTATGCGTAGCATACGGGAAGACGAGAGAGGGAAGTAACTCAGTCTACGTTTATCGTGCGTTAAAGCAAGATGCTTTAAGTGGTAGTATGAGTGTTGAGTGGTTTTTTTTGGATTGATTGTTGTCGCAGATTTGACGTGAATCGTCAAGAAGAGTGTTAGGTTCTGGAACACGTAGTTTGTGTGTTATATGATTGTGAATGAATGTCTATTCGGCTAAGAATTGCCGATTGCTTGGCTTTGATTTACGCTTAAAGTTGCGCAGTGTAAGTTGAAGGCTGAATTACTCGTTATTATTGTTAAAGTTATGGGTGAAATTGTGGTGATCGAGTTTTGCAAGTAGTGAGATTGTGAAGGTCGAGTTTTGCGTCTAGGCACGACGTTTATCCTTCTCATTGTCATTTAAGTGCTCGGATATGTTCGCGTTATTCGCTGATTGCTTTTCTCAGTTCTGTTTATCGGTGTAATCGTACAGAGTAGTGTATGATAGTCACGGATGTGAGTTTCGTTTGTGCTATTACATAATGTGGACCGAGACAACTTAGCTTCGTAGCTAGACTGAGCGCGCGTGCTTGGCAGTCAAAGAACAACGGAGCGAGCCGTGAGCGAAAGGTCATTGAGTAAAAAGGGGTAGTCACGGACTACACATAGTTTTGATATCAAAACTCCATGGTGTTTATAGCCGTATTCCAGTATTAAAATTCAATTTAATTGTGGAGAGAACTTGATTAGAGTTTTTGAGGATATGTATTGCGTAAGGAAATTTGGAAGAATTTTTGACTTGGAAAAGTCTGAACGAGAAAGTTGTTCATATGTAGCGAGTGAGAATTTCTATGATAGTAGAAAGTGGACAGAACTATGTATAAAAAGATGAGAATGTAAAGGTAAGTTACTGAGCACTCCCGAGTAAGTTGTTGGCATTGTCGCACAAAAATTTTGTGAGTGAAGTTTTTGAACGTGTTCGCGTCATTGGGCCGGAGAGTGTCCCTCAAGTAGGATGCAGGAGGAGGTGCGGGAGCAATTAGTTCGCAATCACCGCATTAGTTGCTAGCTTAGCAGGATTTCGGATTGAAGAGTATCAAGAGTTCGGGTATATTTGGATGGTGGTATTGTGTGAGAAGGAAGTGTGATCGAAGGCCTCAGGGCAGACGAGATAAGCCGTGTAACAAGAAGGATCAAGGGTAAGACCGGTAACGTACAGGCACAAGGGTAAGAACTGAAACAAGCAGGCACAAGAGTAAGACCTGGAACAAGCAGGCACAAGAGTAAGACCTGGAACAAGCAGCCACAAGAGTAAGACCTGGAACAAGCAGGCACAAGAGTAAGACCTGGAACAAGCAGGCACAAGAGTAAGACCTGGAACAAGCAGGCACAAGAGTAAGATCTGGAACAAGCAGTCACAAGAGTAAGACCTGGAACAAGCAGCCACAAGAGTAAGACCTGGAACAAGCAGGCACAAGAGTAAGACCTGGAACAAGCAGGCACAAGAGTAAGACCTGGAACAAGCAGGCACAAGAGTAAGATCTGGAACAAGCAGGCACAAGAGTAAGACCTGGATCAAACAGGCACAAGAGTAAGACCTGGAACAAGCAGGCACAAGAGTAAGACCTGGAACAAGCAGGAACAAGAGTAAGACCTGGAACAAGCAGGCACAAGAGTAAGACCTGGAACAAGCAGGCACAAGAGTAAGACCTGGAACAAGCAGGCACAAGAGTAAGAGTAAGACTCAACTGCGTATCTTTCACTCAACTGCGTATCTTTCACTCAACTGCGTATCTTTCACTCAACTGCGTATCTTTCACTCAACTGCGTATCTTTCACTCAACTGCGTATCTTTCACTCAACTGCGTATCTTTCACTCAACTGCGTATCTTTCACTCAACTGCGTATCTTTCACTCAACTGCGTATCTTTCACTCAACTGCGTATCTTTCTCACTCAACTGCGTATCTTTCACTCAACTGCGTATCTTTCACTCAACTGCGTATCTTTCACTCAACTGCGTATCTTTCTCACTCAACTGCGTATCTTTCTTACTGAGTGGTGACCTTGGATTTCCTCTCATTCTTTTCCATCCGTCCTCATCTTTATACAGGCGTTTTTTTTTAAACGTTTTTTGTTTCTTATATTACTCAAATTCGTCTCGATCATTCTCTGGACATGCCTAGAATGAATACCAGGTCCAGAGGATCAATTTCTCAAAATTCATCTCCATCTCAAATTCACTCTCTAAATCAGTCTCATTCTCAAGGTACTGCTCCCCCATTTGCCGACTTGATTTTAAAGGCTCATGCGTTCGCTTTGCAAGACGTACCGAAGAAGGTGACCCCGGAGTTATTGAATGGACTAACGAATCTTATCACTCTTCTCACCAACTGTCTCGAAACGATGGTTTCAAATTCTTCAACTGCACAAGTTTCTCAAAATACAACGAACAGGTCGGTCTCTTTACCAACTTCAACCAGCTCAAATGTCATAAATCCTTCTATCTCGAGTCAAGTCAACTATGAGGATCATTTGCGATTCAGGTCTCTCGTTTTCTGTAACTTGAAGGAGAGTTCGGGGTCTCCAGGTGAAAGAGCCTCGCAGGATTTTGATTCTGTGGTTAATATTCTTTCTGCACTTGGAGTGGAGTGCATTCCTCAGATGGTTTTTCGCATGGGTAAAACACGTGACGATGGTTCTGCCAGACTGGTAAAGGTTGTGTTGCCTGCCAAATCGTTCATGCTCATGACTCTCAAAGAAGCTCGTAAACTGAGATCTATTTCTCACTTTCAAAATGTGTTCATCAGGAAAAGTATGACAATTGAAGAAAGAAAAAAGGTAGCAGCTTATCGAACATTTCTGTCTGATCTAAGAAAAAGAGATCCATCTTCGCGTTTCGTGATCTACAGAGACGAAATATGGTTGCGAGATGAGATAGCGTCTGGTAGACGTACAAAGATTCCCGATGGTTTGTTAAACTAGGAAGTCTTGGCCCTTCGCCATCTACCAGTCGCCCCTCTACTTCTGTCAATCTTTTCTGTATTCTTTTGAATTCTAGAAGCGTGGTTAACAAAATATTTGACTTACATTATCTGCTCTGTACTGAGCAGCCTGATGTTTTGTTCATCACAGAAACCTGGTTGAATAGCCGAATAAAAGACTCTGAATTGATTCTTCACTACCCATACAAAGTTCTAAGAAGGGATCGTTCTAGTAGAGGTGGAGGAGTTGCAATTATTTTCAAAGAATATCTTCAAGTAAATCAAATTTCTTCAACAGAAAAAACTCCGACAGATGTACTAATTTTAGAGCTTTACAGTCCTCTAAACTTGAGTAGCATTCGCATAGCCCTGGTATATCGTCCACCTTCTTCTTCTACATCTCAGGATGGAGAGCTTTTTGATTTTTTAACTTCTTTTCTTGCCACTTCGAATCCAGCTTTACTCTTGGGAGACTTCAACATACATTTAGACTGGCTTAACCCGGTCTCCAGCTGTGGACAAACATCACTGCTTTTAGACTTTGTCGAGTCTATGGGTTTTGTGCAACATGTTTCTGAACCAACTAGAGGTCTCAAATTTCTTGATTTGGTTATATCTTCCCCGGAACTAGTAAGTGAATGTAAAGTTAATATCCCTTTCAAGAATTCAGACCACAATTCCATCTCTTTCAACTTAGAAAATCCGTTAGAACCCCTTATGTATGAACAGTCATATGATTTTAGTAAAGCTAATTTCAACTTCATCGGTAATTGCCTCTATCTTACTGATTGGGATAGATTATTTAACGGTTTTTCTGACATGGATGACCTTTATAATCGGTTTGTAAATCATGTGTCCTCTCTTTTCCCTAAGTTTGTTCCTCTCAGAAAGTCAAGGTTAGCATTTGAGAAGTACCCTCCACATATCAAGAGTCTCTATGCTCACAAATTAGCTCTCTTCCAAAAGATTGGTTTAAGACCAGTCCAAGACCTCTATTCCAGAGTGTGTGTTAAGCTTGATAGAGAAATCAAAAAGTATTTACGGAATAAAGAAAATGCACTTCTTAGTAATAATCATTCGCAGAAATTCTACAACTACATTGGAACGCGGTTAAAATCCAACAAAAATACTTCCGGAATCACTGGTTCATTGGTCGATGCTAGTTCAAGAGTTCTGCGATCTGAAAAGGATAAAGCTGAAGCGCTGGCTGTGTATTTTTCTTCTGTATTTATCACCGATAATGGAGTTCTCCCTAGATATGATGGATTTTTTGATAAATCTATGCCTTTCTCATTGATCTTTTCGGGAGAGGTTAGTTACTTTCTGAAAAAGTTGAAGTCAAGTTGTACTCTACCGCCGATGGAATTCCCTCCATAATCTACAAAAAATGTGCTTTTGACATGGCTGAACCTCTTGCTATCATCTTTAATCAGTCCATTCTTACTGGTTCCATTCCGAATCTTTGGAAACGGACATACGTGATTCCTATCCCTAAGGTTATAGCTCCTAAGAATGTCTGTGAATTTCGACCGATTTCTTTATCACCTAGTTCATGTAAAGTTCTAGAAAGGATTATGAAAAGAAAACTCGAACATTGGTTTCAGATACATAAAGTTATACCAGAGGAACAACATGGATTTGTACGTGGAAAATCAGTAACTACCCAACTTCTTGAGTGTACACAAAAGTGGCGTAAATCTCTTGATCTGAATCGATCTACGGATATTGTTTATATTGATCTAGCCAAAGCGTTCGATGTTGTGTCACATAGCAAACTCCTATTTAAACTCGAGAAATTCGGTATTAGAGGAAACCTCCTTGATTGGTTTGAATCATTCTTAAATGAACGTACTTTCTTAGTTAAAGTAGGTAATTCTTCATCTTCCATTAAATATGCTTCTAGTGGCGTTCCCCAGGGTAGTGTTTTAGGCCCGCTTCTTTTCTTGGTATACATATCAGATATTGCCAATGTTTTCTCACGACTCCCACTTGTCGAATATCGATTGTTTGCAGATGACATAAAGGCTTACACAAGTTATGACTCTCGAGACCTCTCTACTGCACAGGCACAGCTTGCAACAGCATTGAGCAGATTCGCGGATTACTGTGATGCATGGCAACTGAATATTGCGGAAGAGAAATCTAGCGTTCTCTATATGGGGAAATCAAACCCTAGGTTTTCCTATATGCTCAATGGTGTACCTATCAAAAGTGGCGAGTGCATTAGAGATCTAGGAATCCTTATCGATGACAATCTTACATTCAAGTTACATATTGAGTTGACACTCAAAAAGGCGATAGGTACCACTTTCAATATATTCAGATCTCTCTCATTTAATAAACATGATGTATATTTACGTTGCTTTAAAAGCTATGTTTTGCCAATACTTGAGTTCGCCAGTCCTGTGTGGTCACCGTACCTTAAGAGAGATATACGTGGTCTCGAAAGAGTTCAACACATTTTCACTAAGCTAGTTGTTCATCGCTGTAATGTTAGTTCAAGTTTTTCTAGATTAGTTCCATCCTATTCGAGCCGACTAACTCTGTTTAATCTGAATTCATTATATACACGTAGAACAGTTATTGATATTATCCTTGCTCTTAAGATCGTTCGTGGTGATATCTCGTTGCCAATTAGTTCCTTCTATATATTCAAACCAACAAATGGGAGAGTTTCCTCTTTCCGCCTCGCCACATCTTCCTATAATAGATTGAACCTTAAATATTCATTTGCATATAGAACAACATTCTATCTGAACAAGCTCGGTGATTTCTGTTTGTGTAGCTATAGTGCTTTGAAAGCAAAGCTTTTATGTCTTCCGAATCTATTAGGTTTTCTAGAAATTGATATAAATGATCTCTGATTTAAAAAAATAGTCCGCCTCTTCTCCTACCCTTCCTCAGATCCAGATCAGCGCACCAGACTCAGTTGCCTACCGGTCCGCTTCCCGGTACATCCTCAGTCCTCTTCCTGAGAGCCAGTCCCTCCCTGGCGTGAGATGCACTGCCTGGTTGCTGCTGGTTTGCCTTCTGGGGAGGGTTTGCCTTCCCCCCTTCCCCCCATCTTAGCATTTTTTCCCTCTAAACTTTACTGTTGCTTTTTATATATAATATTATTCACGCATTTTTTTCTCTCCGACATTGATGTAACATCTTCTTGATGTATGAATAAATATTAAAAAAAGACCTGGAACAAGCAGGCACAAGAGTAAGACCTGGAATAAGCAGGCACAAGAGTAAGACCTGGAACAGGCAGGCACAAGAGTAAGACCTGGAACAAGCAGGCACAAGAGTAAGACCTGGACAAGAGTAAGAACTGGAACAAGCAGGCACAAGAGTAGGACCTGGAACAAGCAGAAACAAGTGTTGCAGAAGAACAAGTCCAAGTGACAGCGGATTCGTAATTAGAGTTTCAGATTGATCGGAAAATTGGAAAAGTGATCAGTAATGTATTGAGAGAAGAATCTGTAATGAATTAGAGGGGCTAAGTAACGTTGCCGGGGAGTCACGGCCGGAATTCAAAATAAATATAAGAAGTACTTGGTGCAATACATGCATGTCATGTAGAGATAAGAGGAAAAGCGAGTTTGATGTCAACACATGACGAATCGGTCAGGGGTGAAGCTAGAACAGGCAGACAGGAGAAAGAAAATATTGAAATTCCGGAACAAGATAGAGGTGAGTTGTGACGCTGTGTAGAGAATAGATTCGAAGGTAAACCGATCAGCAGTTTTCGAGAAGGAGAGTTGTTGGCTGACATAACCAACCGATTTGATGCATTGAAAGTAGCGTAAGAGATCGTCTTCTAAAAACGAGTCGACTGCAGAGTAGGGGTGGAATATATCAGAAGAAGAAAGAATTTCCCAGGCAAAACGAGAATTCGAGGCAATTCGGTTTCCAGTGAAAACCACTGGAAGAAGGTCAGAAAGAAAGGTACTATAATGGAGATAACATGAGACAGCCAAGTGATGGTCGTCAGGATTAAGGAAGAAAGTGAAAGGGCAGACTTGCACAAGATTGCCAGTGCGATTGTTGCACAAGCTGAATTCGGTATTGTATGTATATTAGGGCGGTTGTAAGAGAGTAGAACATGGAAGCAGATTTGCAGAGTCGAGTAAAAAAAAAAGATGACTGGAGCACTAAGAAGCAGATATTCAGAGGATGGGCACCAAAGAGACGGTTGCCGGTGGCAGACATGTTCGCACATGTGTTAATGGTGAGAAGTGTCGCTCAAGAAGGAGATGGTAGAAATGAGTAGCGTTAACACATTGGTTTCTGAAGGTGTGGGGAAGGCTGGCACGTTTTTGTGGTGGAATCGCCCACTGCTAATAAATAATAAAATAAAAAAAAGGAAGTTTACTTGCGGAACAAAGTGCAGATCAAATGTGATATTGAAAGTACCTTGTGGCAAATGTATCCCATATTACAGTAGGTTTCGAATGGGAGAAACAAGTTTCTCTTGAGATGCATTTTGTTACAGGAAAAGGGCGAATAGAATAGTAACAGGCGCTTATATTCTGAAAACGTTCTGTGAATCAAGGGCAGCGTCTGAATTCACATTCGTTAATGTACTTTCTAGGACTAAGAGCAGAAAAAAGTACTAGTACACTGTCTCTACCTTGGTCTACGCTCATGGTTTATTCACTGCGGTCAAGTGTTGTACATCCCGAAGGCGGGTGTATTCAAACAAAGGTTATATGAGACGACGGATGGAGTTTACGACAGTAGGAGTTTACGACATAATTGGTGTTTGAATACGCGCCTTAGGGAGTGTACTGTAGGTGCGTTGGGTATGCGTAGCATACGGGAAGACGAGAGAGGGAAGTAACTCAGTCTACGTTTATCGTGCGTTAAAGCAAGATGCTTTAAGTGGTAGTATGAGTACCGCCCACCCACCCAAATCAAGATGAAGGAGGAGAACGCTAGAGTATTGAGAGATGGCTGACACTGAAGTTGAATGAAGTACCTTAAGAAGTCGCGCCAGGAGCAATCGCGGAGAGCAGCAGACTCCGATGTCTTAGGTAGTTTATGGCTTACAAAAAATGTACGAAGAAGCGTTGGAATGTGGGATCGGAGTTACAATGGCTGCATGATATGAGTTACAATTATATCCATTCGCGGCTGAAGTTAAGCAAGAATACAAGGCTTATAGTGGTATCTTAGGGACGGTCAAAGCGACTACGTCGCCAATTACAAGAGTGAAAGTATAGTACATCAGAAACAAAAGAAGCGTTACCTTGACTGACCTCAAAGAAATAGGCTGACTGAGACGATTGAAGGACCGAAATGTGGGCTCGTGGCATTTCGAATAATATGCCGAGGTAGCAGCGTTACTAAGAGGAGGTGTCTCAAAGGGAGGCTCCATTAGAATTGGATTTAGACGAGCAAGAAATGAATAAAGTGGGAAAGGTAGTGCTAAAGTTATCGGACGAGTTAAATGTCTGAAGAAGAGCAGTTGGAGAACAAATATGTATAATACATTATCTCAGTTATCGATCACCAGATGTCATAGCGTCTACCAATTTTCGGTTCCAATGACTGTTTTTCGTGATGAGTTCAACGTTCGGACTGAACTAATCACTGAAATAGAAAGTTGAGATACCAACCGATGTACTAGGACTGTTCGCAACGACGACACAGTTGCACATTCCAGTCCTATATCCAAGTGTTTCCAATTTAATAATCTGTCGGTCAGCCATGGGAGCAATAACTCTGAACCAGGTTTCCTATGGCATACATATGTACATAGAGCTCATCCCAGTTAGAAATACTCGCCCTCGTTTCCATTGTTTAAGTATATATAGGCAACCCAATATCGACGGATCATTTACGAAAAGAGTGCTAGCAAGCTTGTGAAGGAGCTGGCCGGAAGAGCTCACCATACTTCAGCTCAGAAGAAGAAGGGCGTATAGAGCATTTAAAGGAGCATCATTGGAGTAAGCAAAACGTAGGTAAACGAGGATTCCTCAACAAGGAATCGCGCCGTATGTCAAGAATGTATTAAAGACACCATACGGTGTGTTGTCAACATGAATAGAGGCAATGTTTCTTTTACCAGCTTTCTTAGATATGTAGCAATAAGACTATATGAATGGAGCAGACTGTTGAACTATCAGATGATAATGCGGGAAAGGGAACAATAAATGTGCCTTGTATGTTATGTGTGTTTCAATTATTAAATGTCACCAAGGAGAGAATGTTATTTTGTTTCAACTGTACAGTACGAGTTGTTTTTAACCTCATGGTTTATTCACTGCGACATATTATGCACGAATAAAACGTTACACAACGCTCATGGTTTATTCACTGCGGTCAAGTGTTGTACATCCCGAAGGCGGGTGTATTCAAACAAAGGTTATATGAGACCGACGGATGGAGTTTACGACAGTAGGAGTCATTATAACTCATAATTGTGAAAAAAAGAAAATTCAAAAGTGTTTTGCAACACAAACAAAACAAGAAAAAACGCGAACTTAAATCTGAACTCTTATTCTGCGAACGTATGTATATTATACACTATAAACATTATACCCCACTCCCTATATTCTACACTCTAACCCTTATACCCCACTCCCTATATTCTACACTTTAAACATTATACCCCATTCCCTATATTCTACACTCTAACCATTATACCCCACTCCCTATGTTCTACACTTTAAACATTATACCCCACTCCCTATATTCTACACTCTAACCATTATACCCCACTCCTATGTTCTACACTATAAACATTATACCCCACTCCCTATATTCTACACTCTAACCCTTATACCCCACTCCCTATATTTAACACTATAAACATTATACCCCACTCCCTATATTCTACACTCTAACCCTTATACCCCACTCCTTATATTCTACATACACTATAAACATTATACCCCACTCCCTATATTCTACACTATGTATAACCATTATAGCCCACACCCTATATTTTACACTCTACCCATAATACCCCACTCCGTATATTCTACAGTCTAACCATTATACCCCACTCCCTATATGTTACACTATAACCATTATACCCCTATTCTACACTCTAACCATTATACCCCACTCCCTATGTTCTACACTTTAAACATTATACCCCACTCCCTATATTCTACACTCTAACCATTATACCCCACTCCTATGTTCTACACTATAAACATTATACCCCACTCCCTATATTCTACACTCTAACCCTTATACCCCACTCCTTATATTCTACATACACTATAAACATTATACCCCACTCCCTATATTCTACACTATGTATAACCATTATAGCCCACACCCTATATTTTACACTCTACCCATAATACCCCACTCCGTATATTCTACAGTCTAACCATTATACCCCACTCCCTATATGTTACACTATAACCATTATACCCCTATTCTACACTCTAACCATTATACCCCTATTCTACACTCTTACCATTATACCCCACGCCCTATTCACTTTTAAAAAAATCAAATACCGTTGAATACAAATAAAGCGCGTTAGCTT
>OZ057404.1:42478374-42536559 GCA_964056735.1 Allodiplogaster pararmata
GTCTACAAAACAAAAGAAGAGGGATCATGCACACATGATATGCGTTTTCACTGATTTGGAATCGTAAAAGCGATAATTATAATACCTAAAAAGAATAGATATAACTACTAATATTTTATTCAATCATTTATAAAACATACAAATGGACAAGTTTCATACTGAAGTTGTCATCAAGGAGTATTTTTTATCAACTCTTCAAAAGAGTTCACAATCCAAATATAAAACCAAGACTTTAAGAAGTCAATTTGAATATTCTAGGGTACTCTGAGTCCATATGTTAATTCGGTTAAACATTTATACAGTCAGGAGTGTATCACTCACTCTCTTTATTTATATATTAATTACAAACAACTCGTTCAGGTTAGGTTATTTTTACAGGTTATACTTCTTTCGGGTTCATGACCAATTCTGCGTAGCAGTATAGAAATAAAGACTGGCTGAGGGAGTCTCTAGAACTCACCCAGTATAACATAGAAGTTATACAAGTGTCTAGGATGTCAATTTAATACGATGAATAACCGGGTGCAATCTCTATTCTTTTTCCGTTTTAGAAGTTTCATCCACTTCTGGTTTTTGCAATTTCAAAAACGTTTTTGTTCCTTCAGAAGGCAACTTCGTTTTTTTGAATGCCGATGGTTCTTCTCCCTCGTCTGTAACGTTTCCGGCGTTCGGACTAAAATAAAGCTTGGATTTGAAACTGTTTTTCGAATATCCATCACAAAGAACATCAAAAACATATGATAGAGAGAGAGAGAAGTTAAGAAAAAAGAATATAGAAAGAGAGACAGGTAGAGAGAAGATAAAAAGAGAGAGAGAGAGACGGACGGAGATAGAAGCAGGGAAAAACACTGATATTCTTTTCGAAGCCGATGGAATCTTAACAATCAGCGCACCTTATAGAGCATGAGCTTCTGGGCGAAAAGGATTCTCGATTTACGTCTCTTCGTTTGCGATGAGAAGACGAGGATGAAGAAGCTTCCTCTCTACGTGGAATGCCCAGAGTTGTCGACGACTTCACGTAGTGATAACCGGCTTCTTTCACCACCTGCGACGCTCATCATAACATGATTCATCATAACATGATTCTTCAGAACATGGTTTTAAAGTTATTAATTTTATCATTTTTACATAGTCTCTAGAGTAATCGAATTTTTACTGCGTTTGCTTCTGTCATTTCGTCTGATCGACAAGATTGAACCCGGCTCCGAGTAGGAATCAGACACTTAACGTCCAAACTAGATCAATCAATATACATATTTCAATTTCTCACTATCTTGAGTAGATCTATGATTTAGGACGCCTTGTGTTTCTCACATTGAGGGAGTTTCAATTGCTTAGAACTCGAATGTTCGAACTGAAATCCATGTAAGAAGGTAACAAAATGAATGAGTAATGAATGTACATAAAAGGTATAGATAGCATTGGAACATGCCTGTCTAGAAAGTGTGAAGAGCTCATCCCTGCGAGTGAGAAGAGCGGGAACCAGCATGGAGATGTGTGCTGCCGCCTCATTCACAGACACTTCGTGCAGGGTCAATGCCTCAATAATTTACTCTATAAAATATTAACTTTTCAAGAAGAAATTCGATTAAACTTTAACTCAGTCAATTTAGTTCTCGTTTCGAGAAAAAACCCACCCTTATCTACATCTACATATGACAAAAAGTTCTTTTTTTTAACCTTTGAACTGTTGAACTGGCGTTTTTCAATAGAACATCTATTCATCTCACTTTCCATCACACTCCCATCTTCATCGATAAATATGAATATCCTCTGATCACGACGCTACGTTCATGAGCATGCGTGACTGACATTGAACACAACGACAGCGCATATACTCTTCATTGCTTAAATTAGATTTATGCCCTCGGTTGAGCATTGCTTGTGGCGCGCTCGCTTCAAGTTAAATAGAGGTGGTTTGGTTCGATCTCACAGTATGACTATTTTTGAACTATAATAGTTTTTGAACTATAATAGTATAACTATAATAGTTTTTGAACGTTTGTACGTGTGAGATTGCATTCATGAAAGCAAATCTACAAATGAAAGAATGCAATGATCGGTATTTATTGCTAAACCGTTCAACTGTTTGATGAACATATCTATATTGATAAACATATTGTAATCGACAGGCAGAATGGATCGCTCACCTTGTCCGCCTTCCTCTTCGCATCGAATCTGCCGTAGATAGCCGCGAACTTGCGAAACTCGCTGAGTCTCCTGGGATCAGCGGAAGGCATCGAGATAAGATGGAGAAGCTCTCTGCAAAAAATGCCCTTCGAGCTATAGAGAGCTCCTCTGTTTCTGATTGAAAGCTAGCCACAGAATCCAGAAATGCTATAGTCTGCGATTTTTGTCAAGTATGCTTATTACCTTCAAATTAAAAAAAATCTGTGGAACGTTCTTGAGACATGAAAACTCAGAGTAATAAACCAGAGAGGAAAGAATAATCCACATTGTAAGAAAGACTCACTGATGTTTTGTTTTAGAAAAACTTTGAATGCCTTTTTAATATTTTTTTTTGATCTTTTTTGTTTGTTTGTAGATTTGGAAAAAATTAAAAGATAATAGTTAAAGTTATTTTCATAGGAAGCGAAGCTAATTCATAGTAAGCGAAGCTAATTCGAAGGGCAGTTAAGAAAACAAGTGTTCTTCCTCTAAAGATTGAGTTCATTTGGGCTTCTCAACTGTAGGTAAAAAATTGAATATTGTCGAATTTTAGTTATTGATTGGCTCTAATAGTTGGAAATTTTGATTGGCTGTAACCAACTTGCTGATCTTCTTCTTATTCTGAACGAGTTTGGGTTTGTTGTGAGTTGGGAATCGATTAACGACCAAATGAGCGCACTGAATGAGTCGAGCGATCTGAGCTTCGCTCAGAGTTGGCGTTTCCCCGCTGCTCTCAGCGTCTCAACACACGATTATTAACAACCAATCTCTAATCCCAGCTTCTAAAAAGACCGAACCTTAGATTTGATCTTGAAGGGTTTCATTCAGTCGATATCTTGACGCTAATAATACAATAATATCTTCTTTTCAGGGTTATATTTCAAGTTGATTGGTACTGTATATTTAGAGAGGGAAGGATCTGCATTCAAAATTGAGAACAAAAATTCTGTTCTTTCCAACATGCTTCTTAAAAATGTAAGAGATTCATGAAAGTTATTCCTATTTAACAAAGATGTTGAAAAATCAAGAAAACTTGAAATCAGATCTTACTCGGATCAAAATCCCCGAGGGCGACGAAGTCATCCTGAGAGCTCGTTCCCGGGGAGCAGAAAGACTCAGGCTTCATCCTTGTAGAGAGCGATGATATGAAGTCACCCGATAGAACATTCGCCGTGCCAGTGATGGGATGTGAAAAGGGGAGTGGAATTTCGACCGTGGCGGCAGCCCGTTGTGAGGGCGAGGAGGAGGAGGAGATGAGGAGTCCCGGGGAGGTGGAGGCCAAACCTCCTGGCAGGAATAGATTGAAGTTATCGGGGGCGAAGGGTGAGATGGGAGGAGGCCCTATCTGCTGCACTGCCTGCAGGTTGAACGCTGCTGGGTCCTTGGAGAACTCCTGCAAGTTCAAATTGAATGTGAAATGGGTTTTTTTATTAGTAATATCGTTGCAGACGTAGTGTGACCTTCATGCATTCATGGTGGTGATTTTCACACATTCATTATATCTCAAAGCTAGACTACGCGCTTGCCTGGTACGCGTAGAATATGATTAGAAGAATAAAAAAATAATTCCAATTTTTTCACTGTTCTCGTGAGTTTGGAATTTATTTTCTCTCAACTAAATAGGCTTTCAGAGTTTTTTTTTTAAATTTAGCTCCAAACTTTGATGTTTTGTTTTCCGCCTCACCAACGAAATCAGTTTATGCCGGTTTTTTTGAGAACGGAGCGTTAGATTTTGTAAATTTAATTAAAAATGCATATTGGATGTTAACGATTTTGTTTAATTGCTCTTGGAGAGATTCCACAACAGCACGTGATAAGGAAGCACTAAAATGGAAAGAATAACATTCAGATAAAAATTATAACATTGAGATGGGAAGTATAACTTTAGCACTGAATGTATTACATTGAGACATCGCTGAAGTCTTCTGACGTGCAGAGGCTTAGGTAGCATTCCTACGAGAGACATGATTTCCAAGAACTCAGTCTCGTCACATTGCATGATTTGGTTGACATCGTCACCGCCTGCAATTTCGACTGTTCTCTCTCGTCTCTATCTCATCTATGATCAAGTCAAAGAGCATGATGATCTAAATCACTTTACTGCTTCAAAATTTTATTTATAGTTTTATTTATTTAATTTTATTTATTTTATCATCGATGTTTCGCAAATGAAGTTAATACGAGGTCTCTTCCTTCTTACCCCAATCGACTTGCCCGCCTTGGATTCGTTTCTCTCTCCAAGAGGAGGATATTTTCTGACTTAGTTATGGGTTTCAAGATCTTCCATGGACTGTCGATAATAGATAAAAAACGATTTTTCAAAGAGACTATTCCAACGCGAACTAATATAAATGGCTTATTAGTTCAGGGTAGCAAGAATACAGCTAGAAACAACTCTTATGGAATGCGAATATCCCGCCTTTTTAGCAAACTACCTCGAAACTTGATTAATAGTATGAACCTGAAATATTTTAAATCCCAATTAAAAAGTGGTATTCTATGTATCTACTCTTCTCTCGTCATGAATTCATAACTAAATTTTTTTTTGTCGTTCAAATTGTTCTACTTATATAGTTTTGTTTGTTTGTTTGTTTGTTTGTTTGTTTTTTTCCCCGTTCAATTCGCTATATTAAAGTCAAATTGATGTATTGCTTTTTTTTTATCGTATTTGACAATTGTTTAGCTGATCTCATTCCTCATTTTCAATTGTAATCAAATTTGTGCGTTATTGCATCGAAAGATGTAGATAAAATATATATATTATAGTCTCCTCGAAGGCATTTAGTCTTCGAAAATTCATGGGGAATTCACCTGGGTGTGATTTAAAAATGTCTCACATAGAAGGAATAGAGAATATATGAAGCAGTGGCTGATTGCTGAGTAACTGCTAGTGTGTGTAGCAGCAGCTAGGAGGGTGCTGAGTAACTGCTAGTGTGTGTAGCAGCAGCTAGGAGGGTGCTGAGTAACTGCTAGTGTGTGTAGCAGCAGCTAGGAGGGTGCTGAGTAACTGCTAGTGTGTGTAGCAGCAGCTAGGAGGGTGCTGAGTAACTGCTAGTGTGTGTAGCAGCAGCTAGGAGGGTGCTCAGTAACTGCTAGTGTGTGTAGCAGCAGCTAGGCGGGTCAGATTCGAGCAAGCAACATCAATAATTCTTAATTGTCATGATTTGAGTGGATCGCTACGGGATTTGGTCAAACCCTTAACCTTTCGCACAAAAGTTGTGCAAATTAACATGATGCAGCAGGAGGTTTTAACCATATGAATGTTTTTTTATTCAGTTACTCATATGAGTGTAAGATGTTTGAAAATTCAAGAGAAGTTTTTCAAACAGAAAAGTTGAGCATGAGAGAAGGAAAAGATCTACCGCGACATTAATCTCTGAACGATGAGATCATCGGTGCGATGACCTCATGTTATTCAAATTAGGCGAAAATTTGGAAAAACGTTGGAAGAAAAAAGTGGTAACAAGAAGAAAAAATGTTGGGTACAAAGTTTCGGGGTACGAAATGTCGCGGTACGAAGTGTCGAGATGACAACAAAAAAACTAAAATTTTATTGAAATGTTCAACAAAAAAAGTGAAATGATTTTTTAAGTACGGAAACAAATTAGATTGGGATTAGTTAGTATTTTAAGATTCATTTGGAGAGCAAGACGACATGTGAAATCTTATTTTCTCGTACTTTAAGATGTTATTTCGCGTGCTCTCGCAAGATCATCTCATACCTCACTGATCCAACATTTTTTTTGCCTAAAAAGTGCGAGAGCCATGATCTCATCGTGAAAAATTTCAGTTGTATTAACACTGACTCGATGATCTCATTCATCGAGCAATGATGTCATCTTTACAGATACATCGTCGATCACTCAACTTTTTTCGAGAGATTAATGTCGCGGCTAGATAGATAGTGATGAAGATTGAAAAGTATTAATATATCCTTATCTTCTCAGAAAGAGAATAGTCGCTATCTTCTTTCACTGTGTCCTTATCAAAATTGAATTATTTTTCCGCTCTGACTTTGTCAAACTAGACAAACTAGACAAACTAGACATAAGGAGGATTAACAATCAAAAAAAATTAAAACCCATATTAATAAAACCGTGTCTATGGCATCTCATATTTCACTCTTCCTTTGCTTTTATTCCACTTATCAGTGACCCTCTTCTCGTTGTGGAATGAGCGTGAATTTCCCACGACAGACGACTTTTAAGCGCACCCAAACCTGAGCGAACCTTGCGAAATAAATGTATCGTAGTACTGCATGAGGTTGGCCTTGTAGAGAACGGCCATCAACTGCCATTCAGAAGTCGTGGTAGGAACACGAGCACTTCAAACAATTCCTCTTGATTTTTTTCCACTGCATAATATGTATACATCATTGGGGTTTGTTTGAGAGAAATGGGTGGAAAATTAAACAAAAAGTAGACTCTAGAAAGTAAAGCGAATTCGGTCGAATAATTTGAAATTAAATTTCAAAATAAATTTTTTCAATCTTAAAGACGTCGAGATCGTGTATTTTAGACAGGGAATTCCGAGATAAAAAGCAAAAAAGGAGGAGTGACAGACAGATTTAATTGGTAAAAAAGATACATATGTACATCAAAGGCATTTGGTTGAAATATGAGCGATTTGTACCGAAAAATAATAACTTTTTTCATACATGACCGACTTCAAGGAAGGGAGGAGGGAAGCTGCGCTAATATGTATAATGAGAAGCGAACGAGTCTGCAGTCTTTCGACTTCTTAAATTACCCAATACTGATTATTCATGTACATAATGGTCTCATTTAATACTTCGTAAAAGGTTTGGAAAGAACATAAAGCATATATCAATAGTTGAGGTCCAAGATGAAATGAAAAAAAACTCAAAAATTGAATGAGAACATTATGTACAGGTAAGAATCTGGAAAAATTATTCTTTGAGGAAGATTTTAGAGAATATTTCGACTGGGCTTGCCTTGATGGGCCCACGCTCTGACAAATTTTAGCAAATAAAAATCCACTGAAGCAAATCTTTTTCATTGTTTTCAATCCACAGTTTTCGAAAAGAATATATATATTACTGTTTAAGAACAAAAGTGAAACAAATAGTTGAATAAGATCAAACTCGAAGAGCTCTTTGAGAAACGGTAAAAAAAGCTTCTGAGAACTCGAATTAAAACAACTGAAGTAAAATTGGACGCTACTGTACAGAGAAACTATTATAATTACCTTCTTTAAGTGTTTTCAAAGAAAAACCAGAGCCATTACTAAATTACGCCCCTCATACCCCTCACGCCCTTCACGTCCGTTCGTTACTAAACCACGCCACTGCGCAAGAAAGAGAGAAAGAGTGTTTGACGCACTATTATGTATATTTTTTGATAGGGTCTCGTTAGCCTAAGCCGTACGGCTTCGTTTGCCTAAATTTTTGCCTAAGCTTAAGCAGAAAAAAACATGAAAAACTAAATAAAGCGCATGGGGCGAAGTTAAGAATTTTTAAGTGCGTGGACTAGTAATGCACGGGCGTTAATGGCCTGAAGGGCGTGAGGGGCGTGGGTGGCATGAGGGGCGTCGTTTAGTAATAGCCAAAAACCAGCGAATGTGTAAAATAGTGGCCCCGCTAATATTACTGGTTTTTGTTGAGTATGAACTTCTCTTCAAATTCTTATGAGTCCATGAATAACAATATTTAAAACAGGAGCGAATCAAACGCAGAAAACATTTTTAATTTTTATTTTTTGGTTTTAAAGATCTGAAGTGTTTTTTCGCTCTTATTTGTTTGTTTTCTAAACAAGCTAATAACACCTTAACTATAGTTCAGATAGGTTCGATCTGACATTGAAAAAAACTAAAGCTAATTTATACTGGGCAACCCAGAAAATACACAGAGAAACTTTATTAGAACAGCTCTAGATGATATGATGATTGAATCGTTTCTGTATTGGTTCAGGGAGTTCTAATTGTTTTGTCCGGGCTCAGCTTAAGTTTACACTGATAGGATAATTAATATCACTGTTTTGCCAACAACAAAAAAAAAAGAATTTTACAACCTTCCGAATCCGTTCTTCCTCTCGAGATTTTTTACACATACTGTCAATAGGACTCAAAAAAACTAGTATACCGGAAGAAAACCTAATTAAGTGGAACCTCAATTCAACACCATTGCCAGTAACTCTTAAGATGGTTCATGAAAATGCTCACCGTGAGGGCAGAACTTGTGAGCTGCTAGACGGGCTTGGTGTATTGATGCCTTCTGAAGACATGCTATCCGCTTCTCGAGACGCTGCACGGTTATTGGCTTTGTTGAAAAATTCAATCCGATTTGTATATGGTTTTTTCCTCGAGAATTTTAAGTCAGTGCTGATTTGGAGGAGAGAGGTAATAAATAGCTGGGCTCTTTTGTAGAGAGAGAAGTCCTTACAAGTTTTAGAAACTATTTTATAATCCAGAAGAGTCAGTTGATTCGAGCTGCGCTCTCTTCAGAATTAAAAATTCGACGAAATGACTTGGATTGAGCTAGGCTCTTTTCAAGTGTAAAAATTAGATTCGAGTAGCCTTTTAATCTTCTTAATTGAAGGAAGCACTTCTGAGTTTTCCGGGTCTTTTTTTAATGTCAATAAGTGATTTTCTGGAATCTTTTTTTAAATAGGTAGAAATCACTCGGGGGAATTTGTTGATTCTGGAAGAAAAAAAATGGAGTCACTTCAAACTGAGCTGGGCTCTTTTTAATACAAGACGTTTGACTCCAGAAATAGACTCTTTTGAAGAGAGAACGCAAAGATAATCACTCTCCACACTGAGCTGGGCTCTTTTCGAGATGAGATGAGTGACAATAGCTGATCTTGGCTGTTTCTAGACTAGCAAGTCTCTCCAGACTAAGCTAGCGACGACTGCGCTTGTTCTGGTTGATTTTTAATCTGGGGAATCTGTGAAGAAGTTGGCATCAAATTGAGTAGGTGAACAGCATCCATAGAAAATGCCGTTGAACTCTTTAGAAGAGATGTTTTAAGAAGAGAAGAGAGGAGTCCTTATATCGATATCCGCCTTTATTCAGGCTTATTAGAAGAATCTCCTAGGGAGAAGGGCTGTGGGATATTAGATACCCCGAGGTGATACCTGCAATTAGAACAACTCTGTAAGGTCCACGAGCGATCATCACTAGTGTCTAGTTTTCAACAAAATTGCGAAAGTTTAACCAGCAAAGAGCCATATTCACTGATCTCGCAAAGAAAGCACTCACATACAAACATAATCATGAATGTATCATGTGTCATAAATGGTGTATCATAAATTAATAAATAATTTTAAAAATAATTAAATAAATTAATAAATAAACATATCATTTGGAAACAAAAGACTCTCAAGTTTTTTGTTTACTTTTTTCAATCATCTGCGAAAGAGGAATAAAACTCAGTTAGAAGAAATATCAGTAAACTGAAACAAAATTATTAAAAAACTCTCAGTAAAGAACAGACAATGATTAGAAGGTTATTGAATCTCCAAAAGAGGATGGAGTGAGGGAAGAATAAGAAAAAGAGAGGAGATGTGAGAATAGATAGTAGAGATCTAGAAATAGTAAGAGATAGAACGAACTTGAGAGAGCGAGAGAGAGAGAGAGAGAGAGAGAGAGAGAGAGAGAGAGAGAGAGAGAGAGAAAGATAGACAAAGGGAACATGGATGAGCAGTATTTGGAAGTAGGGTTGATGCAGAGAGAGAAGAAAGAAGAAAAGAGGAATTCTCAGAGACATAAAAAAGAGTGAGGCAGTTGGAAAGAAGGTATGCTTCGCATGAAAAAATGTGTAAGAACTGATATCATAATCATAAGAAAAACTCAGCGGATTAAGTATTTGACCACAAAGAAGAAGCAATTCGTCCGGACGAGACGATAAAAGACTCTTTCCGTCTCTCTCTATCTCTTTCTCTCTTTCTCTTGTACTCTTTTTTGTTGCTTATTTCCACCCTGATTCTGCTCTCTCTCCCGGTTTTCCTCTTCCTACCCCTCCCGCTCTTTCCACGTGTCGCCTCTTTCTTCCCCTCACCTGTTCCCAAATCGTTCCCCTACCCCTCCCTAGTCTAAACTTTACTCGAATTACTTTTTCTTCTTTATATCTGTCACCCCATTCCACCATTCAAACATTCTTCGTCATCGCTCTCTTCTCTATCTCGATCTTCTTCTTTCCTCTTTCTCTAACTCTGTCGGTCGCTGTTCTTTTTCATCTGTCTCTGTGTCTCTCGTATTCTCTCTTCCACTACCTTGCTGCTCTTTCTGGTTATATTTTCCAACCAGTCATCCGCAATGTTTTTTATCCCACAGGCAAAAAAGTAAAGAACAGAGTTGAGACTGCAGGAATGGAAAGAAAACCAGGAAATTGAGAGAAACAGAGACGAAGAAAAAGCAGAGTAGCCGAAAAAAGCAAAACAGCAGGGTTGAGAGAGAGAGAAAGTGGAGAAAAAAGCATATATAGTAGACATGAGGCGAGTATCGAGAAGAACAAGAAAAAGTAGTTAATGCGGAGCAGAGGCAAAAAGGACAGAATAGAAGGGAACCGGGGAAGAAAAAGAGGTTAAAGCAGAGAATTAGTAATCTGCGAGAAAGGTAAGAGAAGTAGAGAAGACAAGAGAAGTCTAAGAGCAGCGGAAACGTAAGAAAAAGTTGAAATATGAAAACTATTTTTGCTAAAGAGTTGCTTCTTTCCGTTGCACTCGCATTAAGATTAGACTTGCACTTTGTTGTTTTTTGCTCGCAGAAAAAGCCGTTTTTCGGCTAAGACGTTCCACTACCCTGTATATAACTCTTACTTATCTTACTTACATATATTTTTATCTTTTTCTCTTCAATTCTCTTGGAGATCACTCTGATTTCATCTTACTCGCTCAACTATATTTAATAAATATAATATAATATAATGTTTCTATTTTATCATCAGCTTTTAACTAGAGACTTCATTTCTTATCCACAATTAATATTAAGAATTTTCCAGAAATTTTACCACAGGAAAATTCTTAATATTAATTGTGGATAAGAAATGAAGTCTCTAGTTAAAAGCTGATGATAAAATAGAAACATTATATTATATTATATTTATTAATTTATCGATCGATGTTTCGCTAGACGAACGATGCTTGTCTGTACATGTCTGTACATGTAACGGTAGGTAGGAGACAACCGAACATCATATTAATTTTCCAGAAAAAAAAACTGGCTGAGAATTCGTTCTCAACAAAAAATTATAAGAAATCGAAAACATAATGGTGTCTGGAAAAAAGTACACCGATGATTGAAAACCGTGAGAGAGCTGTAAGAATTATAAAAATATAAAGAGTAAGGAGGGAGTGAGAGTAGGAGGGTGAAAGTGAGAGAGAAAGGTGATAGAAGTGAGAGTTTGAAGGAGATAAAAAGCTAAAAAGAAATAGAATTGAGCGGGAGTCGAAGAGAAAGAAAGAAAAAAAACAGGAAAGAAAAGAGAGAGAGAGAGAGAGATTAAGAAATAGAGCATTGTAAGTCAGACTTAGGTAGAGAGAGAGAGTAATCATAAGGGGAGTACATAACATCAGAAATCAACAAGAAAGAAAAGCTCTAACGATGAAAAAGCGCAGTGAAAGAAAGGGGAGAGCTCCTCCCTCCGCAATTGAAGAACGAACTGCGAGTCAGGGAAACCAGCGAGGGGCTTGGTCTCTCATCACTGCTCTATCTCTTTCTCTCTCTCTCTTTATCTCTCTCTCTCTCTTTCTCTTTCTCTTTCTCTCTCTCTCTCTTTCTCTCTCTTTCTCTCTCTTTCTCTCTGTATCTCTCCCTCTAGGTACGTCTCTCTATAATTTTATTTTTCGCTCTCTCTCTCTCTCACCCTGTCTCTCTCTTTTCCTCTCATCTCTCTCACTTTTTGTGTGCTTTTGTATTTCTTTATCTCTCCCTTTTCTTACACTCTATTTTCTCACTTTACTTTTTCTCTTCTTATCTCTCGCAATGTCTGGGTTTTGGTGGAAAACTCTCTTCCGTATACTTGTATCGCCTTCATAATTCATACGCTTATGTGTTACCCTCTCGAGGACTTCTCTCTCAGGCTTCTTGTTTTTTCTTCTCATTCTCTTCTATCAACCTGTCTTCCTCAGACTCTTTTTATGCTTCTCTCTTTCTCTATCTTTATTTTCCCTTCTCTTTCTTTCTCTTTTTTTTTAAACTTTGTATTGTTTCTCTTTCTTTCTATTTAAGTGTCCTGCTTTTTCCCGCAGCGAACAAGGGTTTGAAAAAACTGCTCTAGAAGCAGGCGATCAATCCAAGAACAAAAAACTATCAACCGAAATTCCAACTTGATGGAATCACAAGTTCCAAGACAATTCTCTCACATGTATTAAAAGGTGCTGTGACAGATTTCACAAAGTCTTCTACAAACCATTACATCTATGTTAATTTTTCTGAGGTGTTTTATTACTTGAGACAAACGAGAAAACTTTTTTGTTTCTTGTTTCAAGTCCTTTGTGAAAGCCTGTAAAGGATATTTAAGCGTAAGCATCATATTTCACCCACCTTAATTTCGCACGTATGCAATGGAACTTCATGTGAAAGAGCATTGAAAAGTTGCGAATCAATACATTTTTCTGAAGTTAAGAGTTACGAAGAAACGGGCAGTGGGACAGGACGATATGGAAAAGGCTGCAGGGGGTGCTCGCCTTCTCTCTCCTCCCCTACGGCTTTTTTGTGCCCCCCCCCCTCCGCGTCCATGTCTGACTCTTTTTGTCTGGTTCTCTCTGGTTGTCTCGCTGTTCCGATCCCTTCCCTCCTCCCATTCCTCTCTCTGCCCCCTCTTCCTTTTCCTCGTGCTTGGTGCTGCCCCCAAAAAAAGCATCCACCAACAACCTTCCTCGGTTTTTTGTCTTTTAGCTAAAAAGAGAGCAGACATGTGAACAAAAAGACGTCCTTCGGGAAGGAATAGGGGATGGGATTGTAGTGAAGCCTCTTTAGAAGGAATAGGGGATGGGATTGTAGTGAAGCCTCTTTAGAAGGAATAGGGGATGGGATTGTAGTGAAGCCTCCTTAGAACATCATTTTAAGGGATATTTTAGGGATAACTCAATTCCGTGTTTCGTGGAAAATATAGCCGGTTGTTTTCTTGAAAGCATTTTCTCTGTATGCTGTATAACAAACTTAAACTGAGTTTAGAATCGGATTTATAGGATTACTTTTGCTAATTAGGAAAGAATTTTGAGTTAGAAAATAGAAGCAACTGAAAAATAAATTATATATTATGCCAAGAACTTAATTAACCAAGACGTTCAACACAAAAACTTACAATAAAATCAGAAAAAACTTCAAAATAAAGAAATTTACCTTTAAATGGATTTACATAAAAATACGTTTAATTATGTCTGGAAGCACAAAAGTTTACATATTGAAAGTATGAATTTTCATGGAAAATTCGAAGGGATTCATTTGTTTGTGAATCCTATCATTCATTTTCATAATATGATAGTAAAAATACTGCTACTATTATTTAGTGATATATAATCTTACTGATCTTTGCCTAAATTCTTTAATCGCCACGCTTAAGCAAATTCGTGTAATTATATCATATAGTACATATATACATATGATGCTTTCAGAAAAAAATTATACTGAAAATGACAGGGCTTAATTTTGATGAAACAAAGGCTTACTTTTTAAATAAAACAGTTAATTTACCTACATCTTCAAGAATAAAAGTATATTAGATGCATAGAACAAGAAGTGCACTATATGAACATTCTATATAAACATTATATGAACATATATGACTTTTGTGATTATCGTCATCACAGTGATCGATAGTGATAGTGCTTGTATATTCTATCCTTTCATTCTTAAACAATCATAATAATTCAAATTATAATTCTAGAACCAAGCCAGAATTTTAGCATAAATTCGACTATCAAACTGAAAAGGCCGAAACCATGAAAAGAAGAATGTCAGGTGTGAAGCCCAGTACTGCTTTTGGTTTTTCACGGCCGGATAATGAAGTTTGAAGCAGTCAACAAAATTTTTTCCTGAAGAGCAAACACGAAATTGTTGAATCAGCCACAGGTTTTTCATCATGAAAAGCAGAATTGAACGATTGAATAAGCCAGACATTTACCTTGTCTCGTAAGGTGTTGAGATCAGACATTTACCTTGTCTCGTAAGGTGTTGAGATCAGACATTTACCTTGTCTCGTAAGGTGTTGAGATCAGACATTTACCTTGTCTCGTAAGGTGTTGAGATCAGACATTTACCTTGTCTCGTAAGGTGTTGAGATCAGACATTTACCTTGTCTCGTAAGGTGTTGAGATCAGACATTTACCTTGTCTCGTAAGGTGTTGAGATCAGACATTTACCTTGTCTCGTAAGGTGTTGAGATCAGACATTTACCTTGTCTCGTAAGGTGTTGAGATCAGACATTTACCTTGTCTCGTAAGGTGTTGAGATCAGACATTTACCTTGTCTCGTAAGGTGTTGAGATCAGACATTTACCTTGTCTCGTAAGGTGTTGAGATCAGACATTTACCTTGTCTCGTAAGGTGTTGAGATCATTTACCTTGTCTCGTAAGGTGTTGAGATCAGTTAACACAAAGTTTCCTTAATTTGCTGAGAAGATTTTGTCAATTAAATTTCAAACTAAAAAAGTAATATAAAAATCTAATTTTCAAAGGAAATCTAATAAAAAAGTGTTCGGTGTTTAATTTTTTGTCATGCAAAGAGTTCTCTTCTCAAGCAGTTTTCCTCTTTTATAGTCTTCGCAGATTTTAGAACGGGCAACTGAGAAATTTATTTTGATTTTAAATGCTTTATTATCCATGACAAGAGACATTACGCGCCGTTGAACGAAACTATTTCGCGTTTGATTCTTTTATTCTCGATGAATAGTGTGAGAACAAAGAGCTTAGACTGCAATTTTAATTATGATTTGAAGGATACGGCTTCACAATGTCAAAATCCTGCAAGAGATCTGATTTTTCTCTCGGTTTGGCTGATCAATACACATATATTATTGTTATCATCTATTGTTTTGTGTTGGTACCAATGAATCGATATCATCCGAAGAGGCTCATGTCCACCAAAACCTTTTATTCTCCTTCAACTGAGTAAACCAGACTTGCTATCAGTCAGAAAAATGACGGTTTTCTTCTAGAGGCTCGAATTAACCAAATCAATAATATTGACTTTTCTTTTAACTTAAAATCATAAGAGGAAGCAGAATAAGAATCTATCTTTTTTCGAGAGTCTTCTGAATACTACCTGCATAATACTTATTTATTTATTTCAATAACTCTTTTTTAACCAAATCACTAATTTGTGTAGGTGACACTTTCTATTCAAAGTAATCTTAGTCATAAAACTCTAGCATATTCGAATTCACGATGTAACAAGTATTTTCACCATTCGCGGAAACCCTTGGGAAAGAGATACGCATCTGAACGAATTTCGCTTTGAGCCTTTTTTGGTATTTTAGGCTCTTTTACTTCTTGCACTCTACAGGTTCAAAAACAATATTTCCGTGTTAGTTTTGCAAAATACCTTGATGTTTTAACTAAGAAGAGATGGTTTTGTTACAATAAGCGGTTTCATAAGAGTCTGGAGTCAAGGTAACAGCCTGAGAGAGATTTATTATTTCATAATGCATCTCCCTTCCCGATAAGGAAGTGGGAACACTCCCTTCCCGATAAGGAAGTGGGAACACTCCCTTCCCGATAAGGAAGTGGGAACACTCCCTTCCCGATAAGGAAGTGGGAACACTCCCTTCCCGATAAGGAAGTGGGAACACTCCCTTCCCGATCAGGAAGTGGGAACACTCCCTTCCCGATCAGGAAGTGGGAACACTCCCTTCCCGATCAGGAAGTGGAAACACTCCCTTCCCGATCAGGAAGTGGAAACACTCCCTTCCCGATCAGGAAGTGGGAACACTCCCTTCCCGATCAGGAAGTGGGAACACTCCCTTCCCGATCAGGAAGTGGGAACACTCCCTTCCCGATCAGGAAGTGGGAACACTCCCTTCCCGATCAGGAAGTGGGAACACTCCCTTCCCGATCAGGAAGTGGGAACACTCCCTTCCCAATCAGGAAGTGGGAACACTCCCTTCCCAATCAAGAAGTGGGAACACTCCCTTCCCGATCAGGAAGTGGGAACACTTCCTTCCCGATCAGGAAATGGGAACACTTCCTTCCCGATCAGGAAATGGGAACACTTTCTTCCCGATCAGGAAGTGGGAACACTTCCTTCCCGATCAGGAAGTGGGAACACTACTTTCCCGATCAGGAAGTTGGAACACTTCCTTCCCGATCCGGAAGTTGGAACACTTCCTTCCCGATCAGGAAGCGGGAACACTTTCTTCCCGATCAGGAAGTTGGAACACTTCCTTCCCGATCAGGAAGTGGGAACACCTGGACGCGGTCTATTCTTCTTTAGTTGAAAATGAAGTGTTTGAAACTTTTAAAAAAATTGTTTTTCATTGAAATTTATAATTTTTTAGAAAGAATAACCAAAAAGACTTGCATTCGCAATGTGATGTTTGGAAAAATTGAACAGAGAAAGCCAACTTCACAATATCATCCGCGACGATTAAATTTCAGACATCAAAAACATCAGAAAAAAATGAGTTAGTAGAAATGGAAAATTTTTGAGATGGAAATTTTTTGATGCTTCGAAGGTATTTAACTCCATTTTAATTAATTAAAAAATTTTTCCAACTTGCTGTACAAACATATATGTTTTTAACAATAATTTTTCATTTAAGGACGTGTTCGATAAACCATCTTTCTCGAACCCGTTCGAGGAAAATGGTTGATACAGCCCGCGACTTGACTCCACACCATCGCAAGGGACCGGTTAATACTATCCGGTATCGAGCGTTTTCTCGGGTGGCGGATAGAGGGATGTCTCCATGCACGTAAGCATCGGAGGTGGCGGACAAAAAATGGGTAGTGTAGCTCGTCAAAGGATGGTGATGCCGGATTGGCCTGGGAAATCCACATGATTAAATATCATCAAGACTCCGCATTACTTTCTAACAGCGAGTCGAGGCGCCAATAATCTAAACTCTTGCCTTTCTTTTGTCGGAAAATACTAGAGCTCTCGACTCCCAAACAAAACTATGCTGGGTTGTTTCGACCACCCATACAAAAGCCAATGCTTCAACGATGTCCACCTTCACAAAGTGCAGCATGACAATCTCAGGACTGCAAAAGAAATCAAAAACCTTCTCCGGGAGCATCTTGCTCAGAAGAATCTATCTTCCATCTTCTTCTTCTTAGCGTTGTCCCGCGATGGCAGGGTCCGCTTTGTGGATCTTCTTTCTCCATTTGTCCCGATCGAGGGCATCTTTCGGGCTTAGATGACTGGTATTCAAGTTCGCATTGATGTTGTCTTGCCATCACTGCTTCTGTCGCCCTTTCGGTCGCCGACCGTCCACTTCGAGATTCTAGGCTGTGCTGGCCACAGTTTCCGGTGATGCTCTGGTGACATGGCCGAACCATCTCAGCCGATTTTCGCGCATCTTCTCGTCGATGGGGGTGACGCCAAATCTTCTCCTTATAGTCTCATTTGGTAGGTGCTCGAGGAGAGAGATTCCCATGATCCAACGGATCATGCCTATTTCCATAGTTTGTAAACGTCGCTCTTCATTAACGTTTGTGGAATCTATCTCCCATGCAAGTTGCAATACGAACAACAACAACAACAAAAACATAAACCATCTAACTTAATCGTTTTCCGTATTAGGCTTTATTTGCATCAATCTCAAACTCATTCATTCAAGTTGGATGAAGAGTTAGAATCATATACGAACTTAGTGCTTTCATCACGTTTGGCTGTTGTATTCAGTGATATAAATTGTAATAATACCTTGTTTCGGCAGTTAAGCTTCCATTTGCTCTCTTCCCTTCTCTGAATAATGCAATCTCTATTCACATTTCTCTAAATCGAAGACGCAATTAACGATATATCATCGTTTTTAATGCCTTACAAAATTCCTGTTAAGGTCAAGCATCAAGCGCTCTCACTTTTTCAATGTCTCTTGCGGCTAGTAGAACTTTGAGGCAAATATTTCATTTGCAGTATCAGTGTTTGATTTCAACACGTGTTTGTGAAAGTCTTTGTTTCAAAAGAGTTTCCCCGTGTTTGAAATTTTTATGGCGTAGAATTGTCACATTTGGCAGAATTTTAGGTCGTTCTCAATCAATGGCGTCATCGAACTACATATTTGTGTTGTAATTGCCAGTTGCCATGCCAATATTTCTGTATTCGCACTTTTTTATTCATCTTTTCCGATGTTTTTATAGTTTTTTTTCATCGATCTGCATCAGCTATTTCACAAATTATCTTTTTTGTTTCAAAGAAGGCATAATTCGTCATCAAGATACTGCCTAAATCTTTGTCTATCGGTGCATTATTTGAGAGCCCTTGTGCCAGAAGTGCTTTTAGTGAAGCGAGCTTTACTAGAAGCCGCATTCTTCCCATGAAGTCACGATCCTTACGATTCTAGGTCGTTTGATCGCTATTCGTGTCTATCGAAATTTGTACGTTATTCTCAGGACTCTTCAAAAGAAGGAGAGAAGAGCTCGCGAGAGAAGCAAAGGGCTCTTCGATGAAAGGGAAGACGCTCCACTGCAAGGCTGCTGTCTACCAGACTTCAGCTGCGTGACATGGTTGAAGACTCCGAAAGGAAATGCCTCCTCACACCAACACAGCCTGGCAATGGCAATAGTGACTCCAGCTTCGCTTTTCCGCTCACTAACTTGGTTTGTTTAACATTCATTGAATTATTAATTATCTATTCATTTATTTATTCAATGCACGCATATAATATTGAAACAATTATCATAGCTCATACTCCTGGACCGTCGATGGGCAGTGTAAGTGTATGCATAAGAATTCGGCTCAAAATAGAAGTAAGCAAACTCAAGAAAGTACAGCAATCTTTGTTCTAAAGATGGAAAATATGTACATACATTTGTTTCTATCTCATTTAGTTGTTTTGAAAGTTTACTCTTTGATTTTTTATTTTTCACTATTGAAGGAAATGGATTTGGACGGAGATTTGGGCAGCGTACGATCCAAGACGCCGACGAATCTGACGCAGTTGGAGAAGGCCGAGATGATATACTCCGAGCCAATGCTCAACGATCCCTTTCTGCCGTATCCGCCTTTCGCCGTCTCCGACACACTCATTCCCAACGTTGCTCTTTTCTTTATCACGCGAAGTTTCGTAGCATTTCACGAATAAAGAGGTACTGAGGGTGGTAAGGATAATGGAAGGCCAACAAGAGAGCAGAGAACAAATCGTGTTGTTAAATTCCATAAAACGGTTAAAATAGACTTCACTTGATGGAGCTAAGATTAACTTTGCATACCAATGTTTGTTTTTCTTACTCGCACTCTAAGTGCATTTCCCATTTAAAAATTATTGATGCTACTATTTTTCTGATTGTATAGCAATCTCTGTTTTAGGGTTGTACTCATTATCTCTTTGAATCGTTTCGTTCTCTCATGATCAGTCTCATAATCTACATGTTTTGTGTGGGTAGTAAGAAGTAGACTGTTTCAGATCCATCAGCTGAAACACCTCCCCAACTTCATTCCGATTCTGAAACAACTGGGCAACACCAACGCCATCTTGAGCACGCCGCGCTCTTCGATGTGTCTCTCGGATGCTTCTCTATCCGTCGTCAACGTTGGGTTAGTCCCAGGCATTTTGAACTCATATCAGGGTGTTTCTTTCACCCGCACTGCGGGTGAGAAAATTTATGCCCTTTCCAAAAAGTCCGAAAAACATCCAAATCCATGCACTGGAAAGAGGAAATTTTTGATTTTTACCTAGGAAAATTCCAAATCTTTGAAGATAAAACTCCAAAATCTTTTAAATTCTGGAAATCTATGCGCTCGAGAAAAAATATGCGGGTGGTAAGAAACACCCTTAATGATATCCGGCCCCTAGTAGGCGGGCCTCTGTACCTATTCTAAAACTCACCTAGGCGCTACTTTGTACTAAATAGAAAACCAAGTAGTAGGGTTCAAAATCTAGAGCGGGTCAAAACACTATTTCAAAACATTTTACCTTTAGTATATAGCCGCCAACTAAAGGTAGTATTGATAGCTCAATTCAAAAAAATTTCCACTCACAGTCAGGCGTTAAATGAGGCCGGTCTAAGGCATTTTTGTACGCGACGAGCGAGTGGAAAAAGGAATGGGAAGGCAAAAAGAGTGAAAAAGGAATGGGAAGGCAAAAAGAGTGAAAAAGGAATGGGAAGGCAAAAAGAGTGAAAAAGGAATGGGAAGGCAAAAAGAGTGAAAAGAGAAATAGAAAAAGTTAAACAGAACGGAAGGAGAAGAGAATGCAGATCATTCTTGGCGTGAACATGTATGCGCCAACATAACTGGACCATTTATCCCCTGCTCACAATTACTAGAAACACAAACTTGGGACTATAAAACTCACCGGCATTATGGGTTGACTGGGTTGAGTTCTTCAGCAACTGGAAACCTCGAAAAATTTGGAAAGAAAAACGAAGCTATATTAAGACTGCATCATTCACCAACCATGGCTGAATTAATTTAAAGGGGCCTCTCTTCTAACACAATCAATGAACAGTTGCGTGGCAAAATGCTGATAGTTTTATCGGTTATGGGTGTATGTATTAATCTACGACATTGCAATCGAACCCCATGGGGAACGGATGTTTTTGAAAAAATTCATATGCTTTTTCGAATTATCAAGAATCGCTCGTCGTATGAATTTCAGGATTCCACTTTTAAGCCGATTATTTCTAATAATTTGGTGACCCGTAGTAGAAGGATGATAATTGATCATCGGCTTTTATTTACCATAGACTATCTGCACTTTCAGAAAAAAAACTGAGAAAACTACCGCTATTCACGTAATAATCAAAAATCACAAATCTTTTTTTTTAAAATTTTTTATCTGTCAAAAAGATGAATAATATTGTTATTTAAGTCATGTCGTAGTCGGGGCGTGGCAAAATGGTAGTGTGTTCGCCTATTGTGAGATGATTCTTGAGTTCGACTCCCACCTCGGGCAGATCCACCCAAACCAAAGGGTTAAGAAATGTTGGTAGTGCTCGTGCACGAATCTGAATCTCCCCACAGCTGCTATTCACACTAGCAGTGATCTAGCGGGCAGCCACTGGTTCTGCTAGGATAGGTCTGTCCTGCATCTCAGGGATGCGCGTACCCTGCCGCGAGGCGGGAAGGAAGATTATTTATTAAGTAATGCTGTATCAATTTACCAATTCCAGATTGCTTATTTTCAGTCGAAATCACCCCAACAAAGCCTCTTTCTCGACTCGGGAGATTAGAGAGCAGCACATTCAGATACAGAATAAGTACCGGCCGAAAAGGGACCGACACTTTACAGATCCCATCGACTTTGAAGGTTTCTGCATTTCATTCTCTCGTTTGATTTTTTAATGCTTTTTTGTAAATAAGACTATACCCTACTCCTCGTTTATTTCAAGCAACGGATTTTTTTACCGTGCAGAGGAGCGGATTTTTAGCAGAAATCTGTGCAAAAATTGTGTGGTGTGACGGGAACCGAACCCGCGACTTCCGCTTTCCGGGCGATGCTCTTACCCACTGAGCAACACACGCACACAATATAATGCACATTTTAAGACCCATACAACATATTTGATGGATATATTTTTCTTTTGTTGAATTAACGCTTCATGTGCTCCATAGTTTACCATCACTGTTTGAAATTTTGGAGAACGGACGTTCTCTGAGCGATGGAGTCAACAATAATAACTAATGGAGCGTTAGAACTCAACTTTTCACTTTGCTAAGTGATTTTTTTCTGCTAAGTGATTTTCTGCTAAGTGATTTTTTTGAACGCTCCAATGTCTCACCACGAAAACATGGACTACGGTAAAAAGAAAGAACACATGCATTCTACTGGAGCGTTAGAATTCGAATTGCGTGAACGTCTTGTTCTAACCTAAAATATGTACAATTAGTGAGAGAAATATAACGTTCGAGACATGAGCAGCGATGTCTTTTTTTCTTGCAGCGAGAGAGTTCAACGGGATATCGTTATGTTTCATTATGTTTTCGCGAATTCTAACGCTCTAATAGAATGCATGTGTTCTTTCTTTTTACCGTAATCCATGTTTTCGTGGTGAGACATTGGAGCGTTCAAAAAAATCACTTAGTAGAAAATCACTTAGCAAAGTGAAAAGTTGAGTTCTAACGCTCCATAACACTTTCTTTCGCTCTTTTTCTCGAAAAGCAATCGCTCTTTTTGAATTTTCGACAGTTTCACTATACGTTTAGTTACCTACATATGATATGCTCTGCGTATTCTTTTCAAAGGTGTTCAAGTTAGGAGAAAAAAAGCGAATAAATCAGGTATGGTTGTGGCCTGCTTAAGACATCACGTGGAAACGAGTACGTTCACGAAGAGGGATCTCGAAACACACTGGTAACAGTGGTCATTTGTGACTCTACAGCCTTGAGAGCCTGTCTGGAGCCGGATCATCCAGTCCGGAATCGAGCGCGACCTCAGGTGGCGGATAGAGGGACGCCTCCCTACAAAGAATTCGTGCTAAGAGGTAGCGGGAGAAATCCCGCCGCTGACCAAAACTGGGTAGTATAGCTCTTCAAAGGAGGGCGATGCCGGACCGGCCTGGGCAAGCCACCGGACAAAACATCAGCCGATACTCCGCTATACTTATCAATGGCGACTCGAGGCGCCAGTCAAATAGCCTCTTGCCTATATCCGGTCAACGACAGGCGAGACGTTTCTACTCCCACCCAAAACGATGCTAGGCCGGGTTGACCACCCACTCACAAGACCTATAGCATGAACAGGTTGCTACAACGATGTCCGCCTTCACAAGGTGCAGCATGAAAAGAACACGAGAACCTCTCTCATTAAAGAGAGTGTTCATAACGAAAAGTCTTCGATGCGGGCTGCTTGCCGGCAAAAACAACAACGAAGAGGGATGAATGGCTTCAAAGAACAAAATATCGTAGGAGAGAAAAAACTACGGCTAAAACCTTGTGAAGAACAAGGGATCAGAGATCAGAAAACAAGGGATTTTTTTTAAAATTAGAACAAAACAACGAAATCGGCACGCGGTAACTTACACCAAGGATTTTGGCCAATCTTGCTGGTAATCTAAATAGCATCTTCGGATTTTTTTTTGAATTTTAGACATGTATTCTAATTTTTTTTTTGCAATTATTCTAATTTTTTTATGTTTTAGGTATCCTAAATATCATCGGAGGATGTTCATGGTGGCAGATCTGGGTGTACGTCCTCATTTCAATGCAACAGATTCCACATGCCATGTTCAATCTGAACGTCGTCTACATGATGTATCAGCCGGAGCATTGGTGTCAAGTATGTTCTCCTTTCAAATAATCTCTCTTCTCTGCAACCGCACAAAAAAGGAAACATTTGACGATACGGAAAACTTATAATATAGAATGAAAATTTAAGCGGAAATAAAATAGGCCGAAAGGTCTGGCAGTTTATAATTGAGGATATTTTGAGAGGATGTGAGACATCAAAGAACGATAAATTTAGGCGGGGTGCGGGAAGGGAAACGTTACCTTCTTATGACCCTTAGGCGGGGTGCGGGAAGGGAAACGTTACCTTCTTATGACCCTTAGGCGGGGTGCGGGAAGGGAAACGTTACCTTCTTATGACCCTTAGGCGGGGTGCGGGAAGGGAAACGTTACCTTCTTATGACCCTTAGGCGGGGTGCGGGAAGGGAAACGTTACCTTCTTATGACCCTTAGGCGGGGTGCGGGAAGGGAAACGTTACCTTCTTATGACCCTTAGGCGGGGTGCGGGAAGGGAAACGTTACCTTCTTATGACCCTTAGGCGGGGTGCGGGAAGGGAAACGTTACCTTCTTATGACCCTTAGGCGGGGTGCGGGAAGGGAAACGTTACCTTCTTATGACCCTTAGGCGGGGTGCGGGAAGGGAAACGTTACCTTCTTATGACCCTTAGGCGGGGTGCGGGAAGGGAAACGTTACCTTCTTATGACCCTTAGGCGGGGTGCGGGAAGGGAAACGTTACCTTCTTATGACCCTTAGGCGGGGTGCGGGAAGGGAAACGTTACCTTCTTATGACCCTTAGGCGGGGTGCGGGAAGGGAAACGTTACCTTCTTATGACCCTTAGGCGGGGTGCGGGAAGGGAAACGTTACCTTCTTATGACCCTTAGGCGGGGTGCGGGAAGGGAAACGTTACCTTCTTATGACCCTTAGGCGGGGTGCGGGAAGGGAAACGTTACCTTCTTATGACCCTTAGGCGGGGTGCGGGAAGGGAAACGTTACCTTCTTATGACCCTTAGGCGGGGTGCGGGAAGGGAAACGTTACCTTCTTATGACCCTTAGGCGGGGTGCGGGAAGGGAAACGTTACCTTCTTATGACCCTTAGGCGGGGTGCGGGAAGGGAAACGTTACCTTCTTATGACCCTTAGGCGGGGTGCGGGAAGGGAAACGTTACCTTCTTATGACCCTTAGGCGGGGTGCGGGAAGTGAAACGTTACCTTCTTATGACCCTTAGGCGGGGTGCGGGAAGGGAAACGTTACCTTCTTATGACCCTTAGGCGGGGTGCGGGAAGGGAAACGTTACCTTCTTATGACCCTTAGGCGGGGTGCGGGAAGGGAAACGTTACCTTCTTATGACCCTTAGGCGGGGTGCGGGAAGGGAAACGTTACCTTCTTATGACCCTTAGGCGGGGTGCGGGAAGGGAAACGTTACCTTCTTATGACCCTTAGGCGGGGGTGCGGGAAGGGAAACGTTACCTTCTTATGACCCTTAGGCGGGGTGCGGGAAGGGAAACGTTACCTTCTTATGACCCTTAGGCGGGGTGCGGGAAGGGAAACGTTACCTTCTTATGACCCTTAGGCGGGGTGCGGGAAGGGAAACGTTACCTTCTTATGACCCGCGGGGTGCGGGAAGGGAAACGTTACCTTCTTATGACCCGCGGGGTGCGGGAAGGGAAACGTTACCTTCTTATGACCCCTGACCTTCTTATGACCCCACGACTATTTATTCACCCATTCCTCTAATAATTATTTGAAAAATTCTGGTGTTTCTCAACATATTTAATTGTTGTTAACGAAAATAAGTAGAATGTGCAATAGGGAGAAGTCTGTGTGGAAGGATCTACATACATACATATATGTAGCGGAGTTAAGGTACCTGGATTCGAAAATGATACGGCGGCAGCGAAGAACTACCAATGGGGACTAGAAGATAGTCTCTCCACTTCAATTGTGTTCCCCAGAGTGGCTTCTTATCTGAGGGATTCCCAGTATACACACGACCAGGTTCAACCTCTCAATCTTAATACGCTCAATGACAACCTATGACTGTGGATTTATTATAGTGTCACTACTACAGTAGGAGTGAGGAGAGATTTCGCGAGCTGCGGCAGATGAATATGGAGGAGGCGGAGCGGGCAGTCAGGAGAGAGAATGTCACCGTAGTCAAGTGCAAGAAGTGGCACTATAAAAAAGATGTAAGACTGTAATTTCCTTCTCTCATTACAAATTTAACCAGGCTGTTTCTCAACAGCCGCAACCGCATTGTGTAGAATTAAAATCAATAAGGGAACGGCTTTCTTCAGAAAGAGAGAGAGAGTGAGTAAATGCTTTGAAAAAAGATGATGTTACACAAACATAGAATTCAAACAAGTGACTTTTTTTAGATCGCATCGAATTGCTTATAGTCATACCCGCAGTGTGGCTCAGGGCAGGCTATTTCTTACCAGCCGCCAAATAAGCGTGTAAATCAACAAGACTACCCATGAGGAAACGGTAGACTGGAAAGAAATTGAAAGTGTGATATGAAAATAGAGAACGCATACGAAGAGAGAAATTGTATCACTTTTGATAGAGCATGATATTCACTCATAGATATTATCCGAAGGGAGGGTTAGAGAAACACTTTGGTTCAAATTAGCACAGATCCTGATGGAAACTTCACGATTGCCATACGAATGAAAATAGATTTTGAAAGTGCAAGAAATTGTGTGAAAAATCGCCAAGGAAGCAGAGACGCGGATTTGTTTAACGCTATTCGAAAGTTTTTGCATCTCTTTCTGCAAAACGGTTTTTCTTCTGTAGAATGGGATGGTTCTTTCAGCCTAACTAAAGATAAAACCTCTGGTTTCTTGAAAATTTGTCTCAAAATATTTGTATGGTTGAATTTAATCTGTGTGTTTTTTGCGTGACCTAGCTTTATTTCAAGTTGAGTGTAATTATGAGATTTTTTTCCCCTTTCCGCATGCGAAGAAACACTTGAGGGCAAAGAAATTACCATAGAGAGAAGATTTCTTTTTGTAGAAAAAAACGCTGGCTGACAAATGAGTCATCGGCTGCAAGGCTAGAATGAGTTTCCCAAAACGGTCAGAGTAGGTTCCCGCAACGACAAAAATTGCAGGATTATTATAAGCATGAAAACTAGACGACCAAGAACTTAGCCATAAACTCTAATATTTTCACTCAATGCACCGTATTTCATATCGGCTTCGGAATTACGACCGATCATTATTTGACTATTGATCAGGTGATGGAAACGACAATAGTAACCGACTGGGATCTGGTGTGCGACGACAACATGAAAAGAGGCCACGCCCACCTGTTCTACTCTTTCGGGTTCCTGATTGGCTGTCTGCTCGGAGGATTCGCTTCGGATAGGTACATTATCTCGATCAAAATTAGGTTTTTATGGAGTGAATCATGTCAATGCTCCAATTTAGCTTCGGTCGTAAACCTACGGTAATTGGCTTCGGCGTGCTCTCCTCGATGTTTGGAATGTTCCTACCGTACACTCAGTACTTCCCGATGTTCCTCTTCATCCGCCTCTGCTCGGCCATCTGCAACGAGGCCGCCGATTTGGCTGCGTATATACTCTGCATGGAGATCACGGGTTTGTCTTATATAAACTAGGCAGGGCTTATTTGAGATGCTGTTACTTACATATATCATGCAAAATAAACTGGTAAAACAAAAAGACTAAGAAACGGGTAAATCAAAAAGACTATTCGGAGAGTATAATGACGTGCGAAAATTCTTTTCGATATAAATGAAGAAAATGGATCACTAGTTCTTCAAGAGCGCAATAATTCGCGCATAGAGTTTACCTGGAATACAGGGGCAGAAAAGTACCCCCCTAATATTTGTGTTTTTTAAAAGAATGAGTACACATACATATTTAGAGATAAGAGTGAGTTAGAATATATACGAATTCATAATATAAATTATCGTGACTTCTTATCTTTGCCAAACCAGGGAAGCATAGAATTTTACTTTTTATCTATTATAAAAGCTACACTGGCTTACCGTATTCTGTGCGTGGTAGTTTGATTTCTAAGATATTAGGAATATTGATTGAAAGATGGAAGTGAAAAAGGATGTAAATCAGAACCGAAGTCGATAAAATTGAAACTTCAGTGCGAAGAAACGTTGAATTGAAAAGACAACAAAGTGATGAAGAACTCCAGCTCTATACTATTAGTTCTCGATGTGTATAGCGGTTGTTGTTGTTGTAGATTGCCCGCCGTAGGTCTCCGGCTGGGTAGACGAGGTCTTCTTTGACATGGCTCAGAAAACAATAACCTTACTTACATCATTTATCTAATTACATTATTTCTCTTTCTCTCTCGGGGTTTATTTTATTTTATTTTTTTTTTTTTTTAATATTTTTTTTATATTTTTTTTTATTTTTTTTTATTTATTTATTTATTTTTTTTTTTTTTTTTATTTTTTTTTATTTTTTTTTTTTTTATTTATTTTTTTTTTTTATTTTTTATTTTTTTTTCCCCTTTTTTTTTTTTTTTTTTTTGAGAGAGAGAAAGGAATCACTGGTATAAGAACTTAACAACAGACGTCGGGCTATTCCACAAATCTATACTTCTTAAAAGTGTGTGGTCACAGCGACACGAGAATAAATGACTAGTTGTATGTGGCTCTTCTAAACATTTTGGGCAAAGAGGTGATAGGGCAGCTCCTATTCTGTGTAGGTAGCTGTTAAGGGAACTTGCATAGCCACTACGTAGTTGCGATAATGTTATTTGTTGTTCCCTGGGAAGTTGATTCGTTGATTTATGGATTCTGGGAGGTTTCTTACCTAGAACTGGGTTAGGTGAGCAAGATCTAATGAAATTTCTAACAGTTTCAGTATGTATTCTTTTAAGTGCGGCTTTCTGATCACTGTCTACTAGCATAATTTCTAAGTCCTTGGCATGTTTACGAATAGTTCTAGGTGGTTTGGGTTCCATGCATCGACGATGGGAGGGGTGGTTTGGGAGGAGTCTTGCTCTTGCAACGAATTGCTTGGTAAGCATCGTGTTGTGCTCCTTTATGGGTAACATTTCGCTTTCTAGAGCTAAGTGCTCTGTGCCGGCCATTGCTAGGTTTCCTGTTGCGATCCGAATTGCTCTATTTTGGTTTGCCTGTAGTTTTTTCCAGTTCGTCTCGGCCAATTGAGGGGAGTAAATTGGTGCGGCGTAGTTGAGAACGGATCTGGTCATTGTTTTGTAGGTTGCAAGAAGGGTGTTTTTCTGTTGGCCCCATGTTCTTCCTCCGAGGGCACGTAGTATATTCAGTCTTTTGGCCGTTCTCTGTTTAAGGTATTCTGCATGTTGTCGGAAGGTGCCGAGTTGGTCTAAGACGACACCGAGTATTTTGGGTGTTTTAGTTGTCGGCAGAAGGGTTCCGTGGATTTCTACCTTGGGTTCTTTTTTACATTCGCCTGTATGGGTTGTGAAAAGGGTGACCGTAGTCTTTTCCTTGGATATGATCATTTTACGTTGTTCCAATTCTTCTACGAGTTTCGGTAGGAAGTGGTTGATCTGATCTTCACAGGTTTCAATACAGGGGCTTGAGGAGAGAATTGATATGTCGTCGGCGTAGGCTGTCATCTGCGTGTTTCCTGTGGGTTGCGGGAGGTTGTTTATGTAGAGATTGAATAAGAGGGGGCTGAGCACTGCTCCTTGTGGGACACCAGATCTGCATGTGAGACGTCGACTGCTTTTTCCTTGGAAATCTACCTTGATTGTACGGCCTCTTAGGTAGCTGGACATCCATCGGACGATGGCTCTTGGCATATTCGTTTCAGTGAGTTTCTTGCAGAGAAGGGATATGTTCACTAAGTCATATGCTGCAGTGAGGTCAAGGGCGACCATGAGAGTGCGGTCCGGGGGTGGTTTCCGATTGAAGCCGTTTGTTATTTTCCCGGTTATTTCCAGGAGTGCGGTAGTAGTCGAGTGCTCTTTGCGGAATCCATGTTGCCAGTCAGCGATTTGAAAGCCTTCCGCCAGGAATGGTAATAAGACCCGTTCGAATGTTTTGGCTATAGGGGATAGTATTGATATTGGTCTATAGCCGTTCAGGTTGCTGGAGTCCTTTCCTGGTTTAGGTAACATTATCACTCTTGCATCTTTCCATCTGGACGGGATAATACCTGTCTGCAGCGTGTTATTGAAGAGGATGCAGAGGCATTTTCTGAAGTTTTCACCGGCCATTTTGAGAAGTAGAGGGCAGATGCCTTCACTGTCTGGGCATTTGGAACCTTTGGTTTTCTTGATTGCTTCTTCGATCTGTGCCAGGGAAATTTGGGGAGCGTCTGTCCGTTTGAGGCCTTTAATTAGTCGTGTTGTGCTTCTTGCTGATTTGTCGACCTCTTTAGGGGCTTGTTTAGCTAATTTTCTGGCAAAAGCGTTTGAGGCAGATGTTGGGCATAGACTTTTCCCGTCGTGGCTGATGGTCAAGTGCGTCGGTTTAATTGATTTGCCGTCGATAGCCTTTATCGTTTTCCAGAGTTTGTTGCCCGGTTCGTTGTGGCTAATTTCAGATATGTACTTTTCCCAAGCCTTCCTCTTTTCGAGGTTGATGCGGAAGGAGATTTCGGCCATTATTGAGGGGAGTGAGGGGTCCGTAGGATTGTCCCTCCTCATTTGGTCCCGTTCTGCAATCAGCTTCTTCACATCTTCACTCAAGTGAGGCGTGTATTTTGGCACCTTTCCACGGGGAATGTTGTTCTTAGCCGCTTTGGTCAAGGTGGTGGTCAGGAATTTGTGCATCTGAACTGAGTTGCCGGCGAATGGGAAATCCATGAGAATCTTGTTGATGTCCCTTTCGAAGCCTTCCCAATTCGCTTTGTTGTAATTTGTATAACAACGTGCGTTTGAGATGCTGGATGGCTGTGTTTCGACGTCAATCAGGCATGGGAGGTGGTCAGAGTTCATTCTGTTGATTGTTGACCAGTTGCAGTCGATGGCTATGTCGTTCGAGGCGAGAGTGATGTCTGGTGATGCTTTTTGTCTTGTGGGCATCTTTGAGTTGTTGAGACATACAAGATCGCTGTCGTCAATGAAGTCGCATAGTTCATCTCCTCTGCTATCCTCCGTACCTTCACTCCAAACTTTATTGTGTGCGTTGAAGTCTCCACCGACAATGAATGGTTTCTTCTGTGTTAGGAGTCGGTTGAAGTTCGGCGCGTATGTGTTGGGGCATGACGATCGAGGTGGGATGTAAATGTTGCAGATTCTTATGGTTCCTTGGTCGGTTGGCACGTCCACGCTGAGTGTTTCGGCTGTCTGGTCCGTTGTTGGGGAGGTCACGTTAGCATAGCGAATATTCTCTTTGACTAGTATCGCAAGTCCGCCTCCAAAGTTGGAGCGGTCTTTTCTTATGATCGTGTAACCTACGATATTCGGAGATGGAATATTAGCATCCATTTTGGTTTCTTGGATGAGTGCTACGTGAACATTCAACTCATGTAAAAGGTCCTCTAGCTCGGTTAGTCGGGCTCTCAGTCCATTAGCGTTCCATTGGATTATCCTCAGGTTAGCTACCGTCTGGGAGGCAGTCTGCTGGATCGGGGCTCTCTCACAAATTCTACATCTCCATTGGGGGTTCCAATCATTAAGATTGTTAAGGTTGGAACAGCGGAAATGTACCCATTTCTTACATTTGCTACAATTAACACAATTCGAAGGCGCGTTAAGAGAGCATACAGAACAAGGCCATCTTGGGCCTGGGTTAGTCTCGATACCAGCGATTTGGAGGAGTGTTCGGATCAGAGACGCTGGGTCTTTCTGATCCGTGTTAGAAAAAATGAGGTTTCGGGGGAAGCCGTCCTCGTTGTCCCTTGCGGGAGATTCCATTGGGAAGTTTTGTTTGGAGGTCCATTGGGTCCGACGCCATGTAGCGTCGTCCACAGTCGCACCGCGTGTAGGTGACCTCCGTCGCGACCGTGTATAGCGGTCGGATCCATATTCAACCGCGAACGTTTTGGGAATTAGTTGTGGCCTGGTTTTTAGATAGTGTATGACTTAGTTGTGATATTTAACTATATTTGGTCGAACAAGGTTTTGGTACAGGACCGCTTATTCAAATAGAATGTTCAATATAAAAAAATCGTTGTTCTGAAAGAAATTTTAATTTCTAATCAATTGGCAGGAGTGAGGTATCGAGCGATGGTGGGAAGTCTGCTGCAGGCCCCTTGGGCGGTTGGATACGCATTCCTGGCTCTGCTGGCCTATTTTTGCAAGTCCTGGAAAACCATTCAGGTCCTCATTTGATCTGTGACTGGTTTTCTTGACGATCGATTCCAGACTAGGATTGAGTAATTTGCGTTATTGTTTATTTTTTATTATTAGAGTTATTTCTTCAACCAGTGGCTGCGCGCTGGGTCGCTGCTAGTGTGTGTAGGAGCAGTGTGGAGAGTCATATTCATGTCGGAGCACTACCAAAATTTCTGAACCCCCTTGGTTTGGGTGGACTGTCCGGGTGGGAGTCGAACTCGGGACTCTTCGCACAATAGTCGAACACACTACCATTATGCCACACCCGGACTACAATGTTATTTCTTCAAGTAAAAACTTATATGAAGAGAAAAAGTAAGTTTCTGTTAGTTTAAGAGTGAAATGAAGAGTTAATTCTCCAAAAGCATGGACAGCAATCAGGGGTTAAATTGTTACCTTTTTCTCTGGTAGTTTCTCTGGGCGATTCTTGAGGTTTCAAATATGATCGTAAAACTTTCATTTAATCAATTCCTAAATTTGTTAAACAAATCAAAAAATAGCTAATTTAGTTTAATCATTCGATGAATGACCTAACTTTTTCGAGACAATAAGTAAGTGAGTATAAATTATCAATCCATAAGTAAGATAAATTTTCAATCACTAATTAGATGGGCTAAGCTCTCGTGTTGCAGTTGGTGGCGGCCTTTTTGCACTTCTTCGCCGTCCTCATGATCTGCGCCCTACCCGAGTCTCCTCGCTGGCTGATGGTAATTGATCGATTGGGGGAGGCGGAGGCAGTCATCAGGAAGGCATGCAGGTTTGCACATCAGCAAATTATAGGTCTTGGGTTTAGGGTTGAAGAAGGAACAGAAAGGGAATATTTGATGAATAAGAATCAAAAATCTCTGAAATAGTGTGAAAATCCAATCAGTTTCGTTTTTTTTTTTTGAAGGGGTATTGTTAATATTTTCCGTTATTGTATGGAACATTACATCTTCAATTTTCAAAAGAGGACGTTCGGTTCGGGTTCGCATCAGGTTTAGTTGTTCTACAAAGGACTCTATAATCGAAATATTTACTTTGGGCTATTATGCAAAGTTGTGGTTGTGAAGTGCACCAAGATCGTAATAGGGCTTTTTAATATAAAAAAATGAGATGCATCAGGCAACCGCCGTTCCCATTCAACTTGTGCCGTGTGAATCGAGGAAGTCTGCCGTCTGACCTGGAATTGGTGCAGCATCAGGAGACGAGCAAGTGGGTGAGGGAGAACAGGAAGGCCAGCATCATTACAATATTCAAGGTTGGCTTCACGAGTCTTTAAACGAAAGTTATGTTGTACTGTGGAGTTAAGACGTTAATTGAGTTCTGAGAGAACTTAAACGAGTCTTGAGAAAGTTGGAAAGAGTCTTGAATGAATCTTGAGTAAGTTGAATGAGTTTTGGGAGAAGTTAAATCAGTATTAGGAGTTAATGAATGAATCCTGTTGCAGTCTCCCGAAATGCGCTCGAGAAGTATCATCATCTGCGTTGTGTTCATCGCCACGGCTCTCGTCTACTATGGAGTTGTCATTGGTACACCTATTTGTTTATGAGAAAAATTAGCTTTGAACCATAAGTTGAATGAACAAAAACTTGGCAAATAAACTCAAATACAACTTGCAACTTGAGCGATAGGAGGAAAAGAATTTAGAAAAATGACGAGGTGAATATAAAAATGAGAAAAAAGAAGGTTCGACAGGGGGATGATAAGGGTTTCAAAGTGCAAACGAACGAACATTGGGTGGTCTGGGCGTGAATAAATTTGGTCCTCAACCGTACCATCCAATCTTCGCTCTTTTGCACTTTCTCGCCCTCATTCTTCAATGATACTATCTGGTTACTTATTCCATAACACACATGGGATGTTAAGAATGCAGTAAATGCTTAAGCTCTGTCGGACCAATCGGCGCCTGGCCGTGTGCTCTTCTCCGGTAACTTCTTCGTGAACAACGCGATCGCGGGAGCAATCGAGCTGCCCACCCTCATATCATGTGTATATCTCATGAAGTTTGGGAGGAGAAGGTCAGTGCTTCGGATGCATCTTTACCTCAGCAAAGCTGAGGATCATCTGGGATAAAGAGGGCCCCCCTCAGGGGGTGGTGGGATAAAGAGGGCCCCCCTCAGGGGGTGTTGGCTAAAGGTTATTTGGTCATGTCCAATTGTCTCGGCGGGCTTTTGGTTCAATTTTCTATGGGTCTCTGCATCAATGTTTAATGAGGCCCTTACGTGAAACTTCTAATCAATCAATAAATTTCCTTTTTATTGTCCCTGGTGGGTCTGTGCAAGCATATTTCTTCAGCTTTAGGCGGGTCTCTGTCTTCTTTTCTAATGTTTTTGGCGGGGTAAAGCTTTAAAAATTAGGAACGAAAGTTTTTTGGGGTACTAGGCTATAGCAAAAGATGTCCAGTATACTGAGCTAGAAAAAACAGCTGCTGACTGGTTTTGTCAAAAATCTTCCTCGCGCTTTTTCTCGCCTCGCAACAGCGTACGCGATCCCCTGGGATGCGGGACAGACCCATCCTGGTAGAACCAGTGGCTGCCCGCTAAATGACTGCTTTCGTGAGAAGCAGCTGTCGGGAGAGTCAGATTCGTGCAAGAGCACTACCGACATTTCTTAACCCCTTGGTTTGGGTGGATCTGTCCGGGGTGGGAGTCGAACTCGGTACTCTTCGCATAAAAGTCGAACACACTACCATTACGCCACGCCCGTACTGGTTCTGTTAATGATATGGTTTTTCGCACAAAAAAACTTTCGCACAAAAAAGGGCGATAAGAAAGAAAATACAAATAAACATATTCAATTTATTCTTATTTCTCGCAAGCAACGTAGATCTAATTATAAGAAGCCATACTTCAGGCTTACTGAGTAAGTGAGTACGTCATTCTAGCCTAGCATCTTGGAGGGATGTGATTGAGGTATCAATTATTTAGTTGATTGAAAATTTTGTTTCCGACTGTGTTCTACACTAGCCATTTGAAAAATTGACTAATGTTTCACCCCGAATTTTTGTGATACCAATTCGGCAACGCTCTTTTTCTATAAGCTATGTATGCTTCTTGTGCTTTACAAAGTACCAGCTAAGACTGAATTGTTTTGCAGAGCGCAGATGATAACTTTGAACATGGCGGGTGTTTCTATTCTGATTGCGATGGGCTTCGTTCTCGGGAAGTACTATATGCTGGCTCTCGGTTTCATGCTTCTCGGCAAGATATTCGTCCAAGGAGCCTTTAATATCCTCTACATCTACACCTCAGAACTGTATCCTACAGTAATTCGCAACTCCGCTGTTGGACTCAATTCAATGGTGGGTCTATTCCTATATACAGTATTCCTTCAGGACGGTATCTACGGCGAAAGAACTTGAAGTGAAATTACAGAATTTCTGGTCGTAAACCGAAGAGCCTTGCTCAGGAGTTACAGAAAACTAATCTCTGAACTGAACGGGCTCTGTATAATATGAGGATACAGTGCGTCTCAAAACTTACCCACTTCACTATTTTGCTTCTTCTTCTTTTTTATACTAGGCCGTTTTTAGGCCAAAAGTCTCAAATACACAACAAAACACGTGAAAAATAATATGATCCTTTTTTAGCGATATTTAATATGAATAGGATCTTTTAGTGTATGTATTGGCGTTATTAATGAAGTTGAGCCTTTGCCTGAAACCCGTAAATGCATTTAAAGGAAGAAGTGGGTCTTGTCTTAAGCTTCCCGTGGCTATGTACTCTCGGTCAACTCTTGGTCTTTCAGATAGCTCGTTTCGGATCGGGCGTCTCGTCGTATATCTCGCTGCTTTCTTTCAGATAGCTCGTTTCGGATCGGGCGTCTCGTCGTATATCTCGCTGCTTTCGGACGTGACGTTGCCAATCGTTCCTATGATTACTTTCTCCATCTTGTCGCTGGTGGCAGGGATCCTTGTATACTTCCTTCCAGAGACAAGGGACAAGCCACTCCCAGAGACTTTTGATGTAGGTTTTCACATGATTAGTCTCTTTTCATGCTCGCAATTGAGTAGGAAACAATTTGATTGATACAACTAAATCAGCTGAAGTGTTCTATACTGGTACACATTTTTCAAAATGAGGGTCATTTTCATGAAGCTTCTCATGAATCAAGCTCAGCGCGCAAAGACGAATTAGATAGTTCAACTCGGTAAAAGAAAAAAGGAGCAAATCATGGGATTGATTTTTGATCTCCACCTCTTTCTGTCAAGAAATATTGGTAGTGATTGCTCGAATCTCACTTTTTTCACCTGCTACGTACGCTAGCAGTAACCAAAAGAAGAACTTATTTTTCCAGGCTAGGTTTGTATATAAGTAGCCTTTCACGAAGAGGAAATAAGTGCGAGGTAAGCTATTAGAGAAAAGGGAAAACTGAAGAACGAATATTTTGCAAGAATTTCAAATGTTATATGTTGAAGGATGCCGTGACTCTACTAACTTCCGAAAATGATACTCTGTGTTGTGGAATCCGTCTGCCTACTTGCAAGTCGCGAACCTCGCCTACGGATTTCATCGCTGAGAAGGAAGAGCTCGAGGCGGAGCTTGGTGCTCGCTCATTTTATGCCAGCAAGGCTGCGCCTACCTTGGATGTGATGTCTTCTCTGCCTGCTAAAGACAGCGGCACAGAAGCATCGGACAGTGTATGAGAAGGCTAGTTCATCTCTACATGTGAACAAAATTAGAAAAACGACCGCTCTGCGAGCGAGGAATAATGAAAAGTGAGCGAGTGTTCAAAGTCTTGACCTCTGATACATATTGCCCAAGCTCTCTTTATTGGCAATTAACAGCATGAGGACGCCTAAAACACGGACTGGCTGTTCTGCCTCGTTAGCTAAGCCGTACGGCGTTATCGTAAACTTTTACTAAGCCTAAGCGTTTTTTTAATGTAAAAATATGTTTTAATGTAAAAAATAAAACGCGCGGCCTCACTCAAGGCGTCCTCATGCCTCCCGGCTTCTTGCCTTCATTTGTCAATTGCCCTCTTTATTACTTTTAGTTTATCTCTAGCTCTCTTAATTACTTTAGACCTTTCCTCGCTCAAAGAGGGGTCATTTTAAAGAAAATTTTCAACATGGACATGTGGTTATAGATGTGATGAGAATAAAGTTCTCGCCCTGAGAAATTGTTCTCAAACAGAACTTTTTTTGTATAGACGATAAATGCTTTATTTAGTTTATTTTTCAATGAGATTCTAGGTTTGAATGATGTTGCTGAACATTCTGAATATGCATGGCTTTATGTCTTCCAAAGAAAGAGAAAAACGGTTACTATGTTTTATAATCATGCTTTGTAATTAAATTACATTCTAGTCTACTTGATTTTTCTAGTATAGCAACAACTCACTCGATTACGGTATGTTTTTCGCCTTCGAATTCATTGATTGTTATATCTCTTTGCTTGTGTTTATGCTTGTCTACACAGTGGTCGTTGTGTGGTGGGCAGCAGTTTTGTTGAATGTGATTGTGTTTTCATAATATACATACATAGATCACCTGCACTATAGAAAAGAGAAAGAAAAACTACCGATTCGCGAGCGGAGGGGGCTAGAATAATGAGAAGTTAGCGAGTCTTCTCATCATTCTCGACCTTCTATCAATCTTAGAGCGGTGGTTTTCTTGGAATTTTCTACATGTAGATGTGAGCTATGATTATATAGTACTTGTTGAAGTGATGAGAGTTGGATTCGTTGTCTCGGCGGACAAGTCGCCTTTTCTTCTTGTGGACATAATGTAGACAGTTACATAATCCTCTTGCTCATATGTCATTATATTCTTTCCTTTCTGGCTCATTTTTGGTCATGAAGTTTTTTTAGCTCATTTTTGTTTTTGGTTGTCTAGGCTTATACATATGATGATGTTGTCATTTCCGCTTTCGAATTTTCACCAATGTATTTTCGTTGACAGAAAAGAATAATGATTTATACAATCTGTGTACAGGGAGAGGAAGCTTACTGCAATATAATTCATACAGTTACTTTAATAATTCCTTATTAGCTTATAAAGATTAATAATCTATCAGGCTAGTTTGGAGGGTGAGAATGAAGTAATGGAGTCGACCCGAATTTAAAAGCAAAGAAGAATAACTAGTTATTTTATGGTTATTCATATGATTAGAAGTTTCTAGCTGATTCTGAAACAATTTGTTTTCAAGAAGTTCGGATAGGTTTAAGGCCAATGAGTACACATATGGCAATGGCAGTTCCGATCGAAACCACCAGATAAGGAAAGAAGAGGACAGAGGTCAGGCAGCGGGTCTGCAATTTACTTTGTTGGAGAAAGGCCTCTGCACCGGAAATTATATAGGGCTGATTTACGAAAACCAAAAGACAAGGAAAACAGTCCTCTAGAACACTACTATTTTTTTAGCAATTAGTCAGACGGAAGAGACTCAATCGCCAGATATAATCGAAGGAAATGTTACTCAAGGTGGCAAGTGATATTTCCAAAAGGAACTAAGAAAAGTATCCAAAAGAACAAACCCTGTGATTGACATCGTCCAACTCGTTCTGCCTCCCCCGGTACCAACCTTGAAACATGACTCATCTTTGAGCTTTATCATTAGGAAACCAAAAAGTGATCTTACCGATAAACTGAAGAACTTGGAGAAGAATGAGAGCGATTCCGAATGCGGTCACGAAAGCAATAAAGAGTCCGAGGGCAGCTGCTCTGTAAAAGGAGGATAAATAGAGAGAGAGTCAGATAAGAAAAGAGAAATCTAGAATAGGGCAGAAAGAAGAAGACATGAAATTATTCGTTTTTTCAAAGCTGGAAAAAGGCAGAGACAGAAAAGCTTTTTTCGAGGAAAGAGGAGAGAGAGGTAGAAAGAGCTAAAGAAAGAGAAAAGTTTGAAGTGAAATAGACTTCGAAAGCAGGTGAACCACTTCTAGAACCCCATTTCAACTAACCTGCTTGAGAACATGGATTCGAAATGAACGCAAGCGATCATGATCGCTGCCGCGGCTAGAAGCCACGCACCGAATCCGAAGAAGCTGAAGAATGAGGCTTCCGTGACCATTATTCTCGTCTTTCTCATCTATCGGAAATGCCGCTCTTCCATTAAACTCATAATTCTTTTTTTCGCTAGCTTACAACTTATCAGCTCAATTTCTGAATGTGAAATGGTTTCATCCAAAAAGTTTTCCCCTTTACTTTGCGACAGGAGCAGAAATAACTTTCAATACGACAAATAAACTGGATCCATAGTCGAGTGGGTGAACGGTACTCAAACTTTTGAGTCGATAACAGGGTTCAACTTTTTAACAGTGTTCTCATAATATCAATCAATACTCGTACTTAGAAAACTTCATCTATGACTCACCCAGTCGTATATGTAAACATAGAGCATATATTGTACTTTGAACGCATACACATGACAAAACATTTGAGCCGAACTGTAGAATAATCATGAGCAATATAGAGAGAGAGATAGAGAGAAATAGAGCTTGTGTGAGAGTCACAAAAAGGTAGAAATAAAGAGAGAAAGAGAGAGAAATAGAGAGAGTTTGTATGAGAATCACAACAAAGAAAGAGAGAGAATTAAAGCACGAAAAAAATGTCATATAGTGAAAGAAAGAGCGAAAGTGACAAACCGATGTATCCAGTTGAAAAGGAATCGGGCTCTATGTCCTACATGACAGCGGAAGACCGCGTTGAGCGGCTGAGCCCAGACAATTACACAAGAGAGCAGGCCGACCATGGAGTGAACCGATCCCCAGGTCTCATTCTGAGAGAAAAAGGACTTTAATTCTCTTACTTAGTCGAACATTTTGTGTTTCGTCAGCGATTCAGGATTAATGTACATAGTTTCGATGAAATTAACGAATGAATTCGATTATAAATTTGTAAATTCATGGAATTGATGAGATTCCATTTTTAAACGATCAGATAAAATAATTATTTAGATTTTGCACGTAAAAAATCGTATTATTTTCCTATATTTAGTCAATGCGTTTCGATCAAAAAGAGATATTTCAAGTCCTCATCGTAAAAGCATTCGGTCGCTAAAATTATATTGGCTGCCGCGCTCCCTTTCGGCGAGAAAGAGAGAGATAGAAGCTTTTTTTCATTCCTGAAGCTTGGTTCAATCCTGTTTTTAGTGTGATATTTGAATACCTCACATAAATTGCACAACACGAGAATTTTATCATCAGAGACGATGACGATGATGCTACACATTTACTACACTCGATGATCAACATTTTTCATCAAATGTTTTTGACCGAGAAAGGGTCGTGGCATAGTGGCATGTTTGTCCGGTCGTTGCATAGTGGTAGTGTGATAGACCATTGTGCGAAGAGTCCCGAGTTCGACTCCCACCCCGGACAGATCCACCCAAACCAAGGGGGTTAAGAAATGTCGGTAGTGCTCATGCACGAATCTGACTCTCCCCACTGCTGCTAATCACACTAGCAGTGATCTAGCAGGCAGCCACTGGTTCTACCAGGATAGGTCTGTCCTGCATCTCAGGGGAGCGCGTACCCTGCCGCGAGGCGGGAACAAGCGCGAGGAAGAAGAAGAAGAAGAAGATGATCAACATTTTTCATCAAATGTTTTTGACCGAGAAACGCGTTTTTAAATAATTTTTTTTGTTGTTTTTCCAGAGCAAAATGTGTGGTGAAACAATAAAAAAAAACTGCTTGAATCGTAGAGCAAAAGGAAAAAAAAACGACACGGAAAGAGAACCGAAGTTTGAAAAACGCAGTACAAACGGACCAATTCTCTCGATTGAAATGCTTTTGGGCCGGACCATCTCCAGTCTTCCGCGACGAAGATGCACACAAATCCAGCGATGGTTAATCCAATTCCGATCATGTTCAGAACTCGATGCGCCTACAAACATGTTTTTGCAATTTATTTGATACTTTCGTTCCCACTTCTTTCATCTTTAAACTAGCCTTAGTCTCTTTTATGTGTTATGTATCATATTAAGAAAATCGTGCACTACTTGGTGGAATTCTGTTCACTTCTCTGTAAGGCAGCTGTCAGATTACACCGCACTTCAATTTTCAAAATGCACAGTCGCGCGTAAAACCCGGCCTGCTCTGAGACCTGAACCTCTTCTACTACCCCATACATACAGGCAAAGGTCTGTGCTAAGGTACAACATGTTGTCAATGCCCTAAAATCGTCTCTGGAGAAATTCGGACGATCTTCCCCCAGATTACGTTTACGCTGTGATAGCCAAACATCCACAACTTCTGCTGACCGTAATTCGTGAACGAGAGCCCGTTTTAAATGGAATTTAAACAGGTTGCATTCGTTAGCTTGAGAAAAAATTTGTTAAAAAATTCAAACGGAAGTACTTTTTAGTCGTATGAGAATTCCCTTAGTAACCAAATCGCAATGAAGCTGCCTCATCCTGTATTTTGTTGAAGGTTTGGAACATAATTTGTTCTTTTTTTTCCAATTTTTACTTCACGACATCTCCCGTACACTTCCTATGAGCTGAATACGCGAGCTTTGAAGCTTGACTAAGATTTATTGTGAACTCTCTTTTGTTTTCAAGTGAATGGGTAACACATACATAGCAATCGACGGGTAATAGCTTCAGCTATGGGATCAACAGAATTAAGTCGATTATGTAGTAGTAAAAGTTATCTTCGCGGTATAAAAAGCAGCAAACACTGACATGGAACCACAACTTGAGTCCACCAGGTGTTTTGGTAGCCCAATGCCCTCTGAAGAATCGAGCCAGCATTATAGCCGTCGATATGAAGACCATGTATGCGAGAGTCATGCATATGGCTGCAAACAATTCTCCCAAATCCTATTTGACCTTATGACTTCCATCTGAAATTGCATCTAACGTTAACGAATTCGATGTTACATCATAAATCTCATTCGAAGTCACATGTGACATCTCGAACATTTCGATTCTCTTGTACATCCCAGTTTAAAGAGTTTTTTTCATCGCTTTTGTTTCGCTTTTTTAAAAAGGGGCAGTCTTAGAAAAGCGTTGTTCTGAACGACCAATTTACCACTAGATCGTTTTGAAAGTATCAAAAGAAATTTTGAAGATGATTTAAAAAGTTTATCATGTACATAATATTTTTTTTGCTTATCAGACTTCGGATAAAATCGTTTTGATAAGCGTCCTGAACGGAAACCTTTTTTGATATCGTGCTTTACTATTTTTTCAGTACTATCTTTGAGAAAAAAATGTCCGACAACTGTTGTTTCTTGTGAGTCTAATCAGCTGCCTTCTGTATATAGGCAGAAGCTATTTGGAGACGGCTCGTGTTCGGCAAACAAATAACATCGTAGATCATTATTTTACACACGCCCCTGCTCACAATAATCCCAGTTTTGCTAAGAATACTGTTCAAACACTTCTCTGTAGACATTCAAGTTTTGACTGATCTAGAGAGATGAAAGATAAATATTAGGTTTGTGTTTTACTGTCAATGATACAAAGCAAACTGAAGGCTAAGAATATAGTTCCTGAGCTAATCTTTTCCCTCTCCGTTTTGTTTTGCTCCAGAATAAATGCCAATATCTGTGTCAATCTTACGAATATCTAACTAGCTTAGACGAAAAGGAACTGTAGAGCTGAAAAAGTTCGTTTTTTATTACTTCCTAAATTTTTTGTGTTTTTGTTATTCAATTACAATTCTGTTTCTCAACTATCACTTGTTCAAATTGTCTAGAGCAGTAGTTTTTTATTCAATTCCTCCTCTACTTCTTTTATTTCGTTAGAACAAAAATATGGAGCCCGATACCTTGCGAAAATTGAACAGCTTGAAGCTATCTCGTTTTTAACAATATTCAAAAATTTACCCTCTCATAGTATCAGCACCTGGAGATTCTGAATTTTTCAACATATTTGATTTTTGAGCGTTTGTATGTATATATGTGATAGAAAAGCTCCGGATATGATCGAAAAACATTTGAACTCCGGATTTTTTTTTCTAGATAAGGTAAGGGTTTTTTCCACATTCTCCACATCTAGTGGATGGTAGAAGCAAATTTCATGACATCTACTGAAAACTCAGCACGCAAAAAACACCATGGAAACTTAGTCTAACTTGGTGATCGAAGTTTTTACTAACATGACTTTCAATGCATTTTTTAGTTGATAATAGCTAAGTGAATTGTTTCGTATTTGAATTCGTTCATTCTGTGGCTTCCTTGGGTGGTTTTTTTCCAAGCAGGATTCGAAAGCAAGGTATCTATCTACCTCATGTCCGGTTTCATCGATTATGAAGTGTTCAGTTCGATAGAATTCGAATGAACTGAAATATCATCCAAGAAATGCATGAAAAACCTCAAATATATATTTTTGTAACAATATGATACAATAATGACAACACAAATAATGAGAAAATAACATTGTATTTCGCTTGATTGAAAACCGAAAGAATAACTAGACTGTTGAAAAACACACCATGTGCGATTTTGAGTTGGTCCTCTGTGGAGCGCATGCGGCTTCCAGCTTCGGGAAACTGGTCGCCTCGCTGGCCCCCATTGTTGAAGAAGCCTCCCGGGGTAGACTGCCCTCCCTGGGTGAATGGACTCCCTTGAGTAGACTGACCTCCATTGTTACCGTTCAAATTGTTCATGGCCTGATTACCTGGAAGAATGATTTCTCTGGGAGAGCCGCAGAACCATCAGCAGCGAGAAACGTAGTCAAAGAACCAATTTGACTTGAAAACTTGGTGAAGGGTGGAAGCAGGAAAATGACTGTACAACCAGAGGCTGGGACTGAGAAATATTTAGACCTGACATGCGTGAGAAAAAATGACAAGAGTTGAAGAGAGAAGAAGTAAGAGCAAGAAATAAGAGGAATTATGAAGCGAGCGAGTAGGAGAGTGAGAAAGAGTAATAACGGAGAAGAAAATTCTAGACAGATCAGTGACGGAAGTACAAATAGAAAAAGCCATACACACAACAAAATAAAAACAAATGAACGAGTAAGAGAGTCGATTCAAAAGGATAAAGGAGAGAGAAAAAAGAACAAAAGAGAGGAACACAGAGAGGAACCGCGAGATATTCCATGTTTGATTCAAGAACAAGAAAAGAGACTCATAGTGTGTAAGCCGTAAAGCAGAAATGGTAAATAGAAAGCGTTGAGCTCAGGTGTCGAAATATTTTCGAGCTCTGTCTGGGCTGTGACTTAGCTAGTATGTGACTAGGCTAGCATATGACTAGAGAAAAATCTGAAAAATTTGACTGAGCGAGTTTGTCGCAAAAAATACGACTGCGCTGGGATGTGACTCAGCTAGTACGAGCAAGTTAGATGGTGACTAGAAGTGTATGACTGTAACTATGAAGCATATGAAAAAGTACATGCTTTTAACTAACATCTATCTGAGCGTGGCTCGTTTTTTGTATACAAGCTTCAAAGTAACTTGCACTTGTCGACTTGTAAATTTCTCCTTTTTCGAATGGTGCAAATGTCGCTATTTTTAAAGGTTGCTTGTTCCTAATTTTAGACTTTCGATTTTCCTATTTTTCCGCTTTTTTTTCTCAGATTAACAAAATTTTTCTGATGTTTTTTCTTATGCATTTTGATTCGACTCAGTTCGGTAAAAAAAAATTGTTTCTAAAATGTCAGTTCCTGTTTCAGAGAAATCAACAGTTCAATTTCTCGACGATTCACCGGAATTTTAGTAGAAGACATGAATAAAAACCAAAACACAACGGGTCGATTAAAAATTTTTTATTTCATCTCTTGAATTGCGAATAAAACCAGCATCCATTCAAAACATTCTAAACTTCACATATAAGAAAATTGATTCCACTCAGTGAAGCAAGCCAGCAATGCGGCGAGTGAGTGCTAGTATGCACAGAAAGAGTAAATCTGTTAGAAGTGACTTGCCAAACGAGGACGATGGCGTGGTGGGGAGTGCGGATTGTGTGCGCAGTGAGTTGCCACCTGAGGTGCGTGCACTGGTGGAAATTTCAGATTCGGTAATAGAAGAAATAGATTGGAATGCGTTTGAAGAAAGCAATTCAGTTGCGGATGAAGGCGCACCGTTGGTGGAGAAAGTGAGGAGATTCTGCTTCCCTACCGACCAGCGATTGGAACCGTGATAGCCGAGGGCTGAAGAGAGAGGAAATGAGTTTGAAAGAAGAAGAGAAAGAGTGAGAGAGAAAAGATTGGGAGAGATTGAGAAAGAGATAGAGAGAGAAGAGAAAAAGGTGAAAAGGAAGGTAGGATGAAACAATGAAAGAAAAGAGAGAGAGAGAGATATATAAAGTGCAAAAGAAAGGGAGAAAGAAAACAGGGGACTATTTCTTCTTCTATGCCCTCCGTTCGATCATAAGGGAGTAGTAGTCATTGTGTCAACACGCTTTTCAAGTACACAAGAAACACCTCCGAGATGACTACTTATTCCATGTGGCCGATGTTTACTTTACTCCTCCGAGATGACTACTTATTCCATGTGGCCGATGTTTACTCTACTCTACACAACCGCTTTTCTTTTATGCAACTTCGACGCCACCTGAGACTATAATTCCTTCATAGCATCTACCTTTTTACCTTCCTATTTTTCTTTCTTTCATTTTCTCGCTATTTCAATGCGTTCCCTTCCGCTCTTACTCACTCTTTCTCTTTCTCTTTCTCTTTCTCTTTCTCTTTCTCTTTCTCTTTCTCTTTCTCTCTCTCTCCCTCTCTCTCTCTCTCTCTCTCGATCTCTCTCTCTTTCTTACTCACTCTGTGTCTCTCTCATTACTCTGCTCTCTACCTCTCCTTTTCTATCTAATTCGCTCTTTCTTCCTCTACCTGTCTTTCTCTCTTTATTAACAATCCGTTACGCGCATTGAGTTCTGCAGCTGTCTCGATACTCCTCCTTTTCCTTCCTAATGTCTTCTGTCTCGTTCTCCCTCTGGCCCAGCTTTTGTGTTTTGTTTCTTTCGTCTCTATCTCTCTCTCTCTCTCTCTCTCACTCTCTTTCTCTCTCTCTCTTCATCTGTTGTTCGTACTTTCTATTCCAGTTCTCAATACTTCCCTTGTTATTCAAATTATTTTTGTTGCTGTTATTCTTCTCTATTTATATTGCATACTTTTCCTGTTTTTATTCATCTTCCAACCTTATTAATTGTTGGCTTACGTAAGCTATATTCTTTCTCATTATTTCACAACTGCCCGTTTAACTACCAAGCTTCAACGACTTCCTCCAGTGTCTCGCGAAGGAGAATCTACCCGTTGGGCAAGACAACAACAACTACCAGGAAACTTAATCACCAAAGCGACATGCATACGAAGAAAAACTTACTTTTTCTTTACTTTTCACTTCCTCTCTCTCTTTTCCCTCTTTGTATCTTTCTCTCACTCTCTCTCTACTTCTCTTTAACCTTTTATCTCTATCTACTTCTGTTTCTATCTTTTTCTCCCTTTTGCTCTAATTCTCTTTCTCTCCTTATTTTTCCCGGTTTCTGCTCGTGCAGGTTCTCCGGTTTTGGAACCCTCAGGTAGTTACTAACTTCGCTCTCCTGTCATCGGTCCGATGGCAAAGAGGATGAAATAAGGGCTATCCAAGGCGAAGACCTGTGGATTTCCGGAGGATATCTGCCGCCGGATCTTGCAATATTTCATCCCGTTGCTCATCTCGGATTGTTCCAGGACTTGCATCGGCGAATCCGCCTTCAACATGGGATACCTCAGTGAATCTTTGTTAACTTTCTTCATTCCAAGCTCTTTGGTTTTTTGTCTTTGGCAGGATTTGAATCTTTGGCAGAAGACCGTAATTTACAGGTGACAGAGAAAACAAAGGTGGAATCGCTCAAACTTGGGGGCTCGATCTATTATTATATAGTTTTACGAAATTATAAATAAGAACAATTGAAAAAATTCAAAAGCGTTTCAATTTTTTTATTGAATATAAAAAATACGTTTAAAAATTTGTAATTTTTTTACAGAAACAAAATACATGATGTTTAAATTTATCGATTGAATTAATTTCAATGTCCTAGTAAATTTTTGAGACAAAAAACACATAAATCACCATAACTTTCCTAATAACCCATTCGTAGAACCAAAAAGTATCAAAATAACTAGTCGCTTGTAAAGTTGAAACTGAAAAGTTTTTTTATAACTATAATAGAAATGAAAAGAAACTTCATTCTTGATTACTGAACTATTCTATAAACAAACTTGCATATTACTTTTTAACAAGAATCTGGCAATACTAATGTACATATTTCTCTTGGATCGATTGTTATCTTAGTAATAGAAACTACCAAGTACGAGTTAATAGTTCCCTATCTCGAACTTTCCCGATGTCCTGTGAAGTCCTATGAACAATTTACTTCTTACTATGTATTATAAAGCATATTAGAAGCGAGCATTCTTTTCTTTTCTTTTTTCTGTCGTTGTAATATTTGTTCGTTCGTTGGCATCTATTCACAATCATGTGAAATACATTTTTGCTATGTGCTGATATGTGTTCACGTAATAAAATATATCATATCATATGATTTTATTCAAGTAAAAATTTCAAACTTGCAATATTTTTACTTTCTGACGTTATTATACGTGATAGTTTCTTTCTTCAAAATTTAATATGAACCATGGATGGAGGTAGCACTAAAACAACGGCGTGAAAGAAGTTGGTCTCTAGCTGGACTTAAAATCCAACTGCAATAATGATCTTCACAAGAATTTTTCTAAGTTCTTGTTGGAGCGTCGACTTATTCAAGCTGATGATATACATAATGAAAAACAAACGGCACAGGATGCCCTCAGATACAAAGTCAAGCATGTACCGATCAGGAAACCGATGGCGTTAAACAAACCAATAAGGTTGCCGTGTTCCCTTTCGTGAATCCGAGGCTCGCCTGGCTTTGACCATGGCAGAGGGTCAACGAGTCATCGCCCTGAATACAACATAAATATTAGGCTTTGACCATGGCAGAGGGTCAACGAGTCATCGCCCTGAATACAACATAAATATTAGGCTTTGACCATGGCAGAGGGTCAACGAGTCATCGCCCTGAATACAACATAAATATTAGGCTTTGACCATGGCAGAGGGTCAACGAGTCATCGCCCTGAATACAACATAAATATTAGGCTTTGACCATGGCAGAGGGTCAACGAGTCATCGCCCTGAATACAACATAAATATTAGGCTTTGACCATGGCAGAGGGTCAACGAGTCATCGCCCTGAATACAACATAAATATTAGGCTTTGACCATGGCAGAGGGTCAACGAGTCATCGCCCTGAATACAACATAAATATTAGGCTTTGACCATGGCAGAGGGTCAACGAGTCATCGCCCTGAATACAACATAAATATTAGGCTTTGACCATGGCAGAGGGTCAACGAGTCATCGCCCTGAATACAACATAAATATTAGATAAAAAGGTTATAGCAGTGCATATTGTTTGAATGATAAAGGTTTGCTATAAATTATGAAGAACAAATGCGAAAGCCTGTTTCGCCCCCTAAGCCCAGACAGACTTTCGCTCTCTCTGGGTGGGGCTCTTCAGTGAGTCCCCAGAGAGACCATGTGTAAGTTCTCTCTCTCCCTCCCTCTCTCTCTCTTTCTCTCTCTCACTCTCTCTCTCTACCTCTCTCTCTATCTCTCTTCCTTCCCTTATCTCTCTCCTCTTTCTATATATAAGACGGTGCTGGGAATTTAGTTCGGCAATTCGTGTTGTTTCGGTGTCTGTGGCAAGTTTATTGTAAAATTCATCGGAATTTCTCGCCATTTCTTTGTGAATTCATGGAATCAAATTTTTATTTTATTTCATCACTTCTGGCACAATAATCAATCAAATATGAAACACAAGAGTAAGCAGATAGCGAATCTTGCCTGACGGAACTCGAACTGTTCGAATTTCGTCATGTATTGTTGCTCATCACATGGCGAAATTCGAATGGTTCGAATTTCGTCACGTTACGATGCTCAGCACTTGACGAATTTCGAACTGTTCGAATTTCGTCATGTTACGATGCTCGCTTTCTAAATCTCACACTCTCCCCGCACTCTCGCAATTTCGCACTCTCCCGGCTATTCAGCAGATTTATATAGTACGAACAAAACGATCAACCTATACAGACCGGGTTTGCACGAATGCTATACTAATCTCTTTTCGCGACACAGAAAAAGAAAATAGTATATAGCGTTCGTGCAAACCCGGTCTGTATAGTTTGCTCATTTTGTTCATACTATATAAGTCTGCTCTTATTTTGCTGAATAGCCTTGTACTGATCATCAATCGATGACGAAATTCGAACCGTTCTAAATTTGCCTTGTAATGATCATCAACCGGTGACGATATTCGAACCGTTCTAAATATGCCTTGTAATGATCATCAACCGGTGACGATACTTGAACCGTTCTAAATTCGCGTTGTAATGATCATGACCGGTGACGATATTCGAACAGTTCTAAATTAGCCAACTCTTATGTCTTTAACACTCAGTGCTTTTGTTTCTTATTTACCTTGCTAAAGTAAAAATCTGTATATTAATTATGACACGTGTTTCTTTGTCAAATCCTCTGTGCAATTTACGGATGAACGAGTTTTTTTACCGCCATGTTTCAAAACTCGCCACAGACACCGAAACAACACGAATTGCCGAACTAAATTCCCAGCACCGTCTTATATTTGGTGTTTGAATACGCGCCTTAGGGAGTGTACTGTAGGTGCGTTGCGTATGCGTAGCATACGGGATGACGAGAGAGGGAAGTAACTCAGTCTACGTTTATCGTGCGTTAAAGCAAGATGCTTTAAGTGGTAGTATGAGTGTTGAGTGGTTTTTTTTGTGGATTGATTGTTGTCGCAGATTTGACGTGAATCGTGAAGAAGAGTGTTAGGTTCTGGAACAAGTAGGTTGTGTGTTATATGATTGTGAATGAATGTCTATTCGGCTAAGAATTGCCGATTGCTGGTTTTGATTTACGCTTAAAGTTGCGCAGTGTAAGTTGAAGGCTGAATTACTCGTTATTATTGTTAAAGTTATGGGTGAAATTGTGGTGATCGAGTTTTGCAAGGAGTGAGATTGTGAAGGTCGAGTTTTGCGTCTAGGCACGACGTTTATCCTTCTCATTGTCATTTAAGTGCTCGGATATGTTCGCGTTATTCGCTGATTGCTTTTCTCAGTTCTGTTTATCGGTGTAATCGTACAGAGTAGTGTATGATAGTCACGGATGTGAGTTTCGTTTGTGCTATTACATAATGTGGACCGAGACAACTTAGCTGCGTAGCTAGACTGAGCGCGCGTGCTTGGCAGTCAAAGAACAACGGAGCGGGGTAGTCACGGACTACACATAGTTTTGATATCAAAACTCCATGATGTTCATAGCCGTATTCCAGTATTAAAATTCAATTTAATTGTGGAGAGAACTTGATTAGAGTTTTTGAGGATATGTATTGCGTAAGGAAATTTGGAAGAATTTTTGACTTGGAAAAGTCTGAACGAGAAAGTTGTTCATATGTAGCGAGTGTATACAAAGGATCTCTGCTCGTTTATCACCTCTCATGTTACTGAAGTATTTCCCACCATTCTGTGCGGAGACATGAACCTCCCCAAGATAGACTGGGCAAATCTCACCGCTCCCAATACATGTAGTATGTCTCTTGCATTCTTAAACATGACATGCGACAACAATCTTAAACAACTCGTACTTTCTCCCACTAGACTTCAAAATACACTCGATTGCCTGCTCTGTAATTCAAATATCATAAAAGACTGTATTGTCAGGCCTTCCTTCTCCACCAGCGATCATGCCTCAATATACTTTGAAATCAGAGATAGAGCCAAGCGTATTATCACAAGCACCAGCTCATCGTTAGACTGGAAAAAGGCAGACTGGGAAATAATCAACTCAGACCTCTTTAGCATCGACTGGACTTACATGCTCTCAAACCTAACTATTGACGAAAGTGTCGATAAATTAACCAACATCATCCAATTCATAATGGATAATAGGATTCCAAAAAATAAGAATGTCAAAACACATTTGAAATATCCCCCCAAGATAAGAAGATTATACAGCTTCCTACAGAGAAGTAACAAACGAAACCCTCTCTCCATTACGTCATTACGCACATCCAAGAAACTTCACAAAGAACTAGTCAAATTCGAGGTTCTTAGGGAAGACAAGCTTAAGTTCCCGAGAAACTATAAGGTATTCTTCAGAACTATATCCAACCGCATTAAAAGCAACACATCTATTCCTGCTCTCATAGTGAACAATAAACCAACTAGTATCCCCTTCGAACAAGCAACTCACTTCGCAGAGTATTTTGATAAGTTACAACCCTTACCGATCAGTGGACCCCTTCAAATCTCTCGCCCGAATTTTCACCTCGACCACATTAATGACATCTCCCCTTTTGAGGTGAACTCCATCCTGAAACGAATAGCTCCGAAACTGAACTCTTCCCCTGACTTTATTCCAAGTAGACTACTCAAAAATTGTCTGGACTCACTGGCCATACCTCTCTCAATCATTTTCACCAACTCACTAACCTTAAGGCACTACCCTCTGGCCTGGAAAAAAGGAATAATCAAACCAGTTCATAAAAAAGGGCCCCGCTCTCAGATCGAAAATTATCGTCCTATCACTATGGTGTGCTCTATGTCAAAGGTATTCGAGAAACTGATCTTCAATATAACTTATCAATATCTGGAAACCAATGGCATACTACATCCCAAACAACATGGTTTCCGTCGGAGACGGTCCACGGTAACATCTCTGGTAGAGGCTCATTCCATTTACCTCACGCTTCAGAATAAAAAAATAGACTTTGACATCTGTCTAGTCGACTTTTCACGGGCTTTCGACTCTGTAAACATAAGATTTCTTGTTCACAAACTTGAAAAAGTGGGAATAACGGGCAACCTCCTCTATCTTATCCGTTCTTTTCTCACGAGCAGGTCCTCGAAAGTCTCAATCGGAGATACATTATCAGGCCCTAAAGTATACAACAGTGGTGTTCCCCAGGGGAGTTGCCTTGGACCCCTCCTCTTTTCAATATTTATAAATGATATCATGGAGCACATAGAGCCAGATGTCCATGGTTTTCTATATGCCGATGACCTCAAAATTTTTTCCAAAAACAGAGACTCTCTTCAGAAAAGTCTGGATTCCATTTCCGATTACTCACAGACCTGGGGACTTGTGATATCAACTCAAAAATGCTTTATCATGCACTGTGGTCCTAGGAATCCGAAAGTAACATGTAACCTAGAAGACAATATCATACCAACTACTTCATTAGTGAAAGATCTTGGCATTACATTTCAGGAAGATATCACATTCTCTAAACATATTGAACTAACCTCCCTAAAGTCCCAAAAATGTATAAACATGATCTTCAGAGCCTTTAAAACCAAATCAATTAAAGTTCTGCTCAGAATATACACCACATACATAAGACCCCTTATTGAATATGGGAGTGAGGTATGGTCCCCAGTAACTATCGGTCTCGTTAACTGCATAGAAAAAGTGCAAAGATCATTTACACGAAGGTTACTACAAAGGGCCGGATTACCCAAAATGAGTTATGTTGCTAGACTGAATTTTCTTTCCATCTCCTCGCTTGAATATAGAAGAAATGTGGCCGATCTTGTGTTCATCCATAAATGTCTGCACGGAAATATTCAAGTAGATTACTCAAATATGTTTAAACTTTGCCCATCGCCTTATTCGCTGAGAGAATCGAATAACTACAGAATATGCTTGCCGTGTAAATATCAAAGCAGAACAAGCACTTGTGCTTCAAGAATGATTAATGTCTGGAATAAGTTACCTTGTTCTTTGGTTTCTACAAGCTCTTCTAGCATTTTTAGAAATGAACTTATCAAGCTTGATTGTGAGACCATTGTCACCAACTCTAGAATACATTTTTAATTCAAGTGCTTTGTTTCTTCAAATGTTTTGTTTTTGTTTCTCCTCTTTTTTTTCCATTATATTTGTGTTCTCGGTTAGCTCTCGAATGATAAAGAGTGAGTTGAATTTTTGGAATTTCAAGTTATTATTGCGGATGAATAGTTCTTATTTGCTGATGAATAGTTCATAACTGAAGATACAAGCTTTGCTTTCTTTGCTATTTTTGTGTGCTTTCCTATTTTCCTAAAATGAAATGTTCCTCATTGTTCTTGTCATATTTAGATCTCAATTTCCATAACCTTCACTGAATTCACTTTTTTTGTGACAGTGTCATCTGTTTCGTCACTTAACATTATGTTTTGTTTCAAGCGGAATAAAGAATTGAAGAGTGAGAATTTCTATGATAGTAGAAAGTGGACAGAACTATGTATAAAAAGATGAGAATGAAAAGGTAAGCTACTGAGCACTCCCGAGTAAGTTGTTGGCATTGTCGCACAAAAATTTTGTGAGTGAAGTTTTTGAACGTGTTCGCGTCATTGGGCCGGACAGTGTCGCTCAAGTAGGATGCAGGAGGAGGTGCGGGAGCAATTAATTCGCAATCACGGCATTAGTTGCTAGCTTAGCAGGATTTCGGATTGAAGAGTATCAGGAGTTCGGGTATATTTGGATGGTGGTATTGTGTGAGAAGGAAGTGTGATCGAAGGCCTCAGGGCAGACGAGATAAGCCGTGTAACAAGAAGGATCAAGGGTAAGACCGGTAACGTACAGGCACAAGGGTAAGAACTGAAACAAGCAGGCACAAGAGTAAGACCTGGAACAAGCAGGCACAAGAGTAAGACCTGGAACAAGCAGGCACAAGAGTAAGACCTGGAACAAGCAGGTACAAGAGTAAGACCTGGAACAAGCAGGCACAAGAGTAAGACCTGGAACAAGCAGGCACAAGAGTAAGACCTGGAACAAGCAGGCACAAGAGTAAGACCTGGAACAAGCAGGCACAAGAGTAAGACCTGGAACAGGCAGGCACAAGAGTAAGACCTGGAACAAGCAGGCACAAAAGTAAGACCTGGACAAGAGTAAGACCTGGAACACGCAGGCACAAGAGTAGGACCTGGAACAAGCAGGTACAAGTGTTGCGGAAGAACAAGTCCAAGTGACAGCGGATTCGTAATTAGAGTATCAGATTGATCGGAAAATTGGAAAAGTGATCAGTAATGGATTGAGAGAAGAATCCGTAATGAATTAGAGGGGCTAAGTAACGTTGCCGGGGAGTCACGGCCGGAATTAAAAATAAATATAAGAAGTACTTGGTGCAATACATGCATGTCATGTAGAGATAAGAGGAAAAGCGAGTTTGATGTCAACACATGACGAATCGGTCAGGGGTGAAGCTAGAACAGGCAGACAGGAGAAAGAAAATGTTGAAATTCCGGAACAAGATAGAGGTGAGTTGTGACGCTGTGTAGAGAATAGATTCGAAGGTAAACCGTTCAGCAGTTTTCGAGAAGGAGAGTTGTTGGCTGACATAACCAACCGATTTGATGCATTGAAAGTAGCGTAAGAGATCGTCTTCTAAAAAAGAGTCGACTGCAGAGTAGGGGTGGAATATATCAGAAGAAGAAGGAATTTCCCAGGCAAAACGAGAATTCGAGGCAATTCGGTTTCCAGTGAAAACCACTGGAAGAAGGTCAGAAAGAAAGGTACTATAATGGAGATAACATGAGACAGCCAAGTGATGGTCGTCAGGATTAAGGAAGAAAGTGAAAGGGCAGACTTGCACAAGATTGCCAGTGCGATTGTTGCACAAGCTGAATTCGGTATTGAATTAGGTATTGTAATTTGTATGTATATTAGGGCGGTTGTAAGAGAGTAGAACATGGAAGCAGATTTGCAGAGTCGAGTGGAATAAAAAAAAAGATGACTGGAGCACTAAGAAGCAGATATTCAGAGGATGGGCACCAAAGAGACGGTTGCCGGTGGCAGACATGTTCGCACATGTGTTAATGGTGAGAAGTGTCGCTCAAGAAGGAGATGGAAGAAATGAGTAGCGTTAACACATTGGTTTCTGAAGGTGTGGGGAAGGCTGGCAAGTTTTTGTGGTGGAATCGCCCACTGCTAATAAATAATAAAATTTAAAAAAGGAAGTTTACTTGCGGAACAAAGTGCAGATCAAATGTGATATTGAAAGTACCTTGTGGAAAATGTATCCCATATTACAGTAGGTTTCGAAAGGGAGAAACAAGTTTCTCTTGAGATGCATTTTGTTACAGGAAAAGGGCGAATAGAATAGTAACAGGCGCTTATATTCTGAAAACGTTCTGTGAAACAAAAGCAGCGTCTGAATTCACATTCGTTCATGTACTTTCTAGGACTAAGAGCAGAAAGAAGTACTAGTACACTGTCTCTACCTTGGTCTACGCTCATGGTTTATTCACTGCGGTCAAGTGTTGTACATCCCGAAGGCGGGTGTATTCAAACAAAGGTTATATGAGACGACGGATGGAGTTTACGACAGTAGGAGTCAATATAATTGGTGTTTGAATACGCGCCTTAGGGAGTGTACTGTAGGTGCGTTGCGGGAAGACGAGAGAGGGAAGTAACTCAGTCTACGTTTATCGTGCGTTAAAGCAAGATGCTTTAAGTGGTAGTATGAGTAAGTTTTTAAGTGGTAGTATGAGTAGTGCTAAAGTTATCGGACGAGTTAAATGTCTGAAGAAGAGCAGTTGGAGAACAAATATGTATAATACATTATCTCAGTTATCGATCACCAGATGTCATAGCGTCTACCAAGTTTCGGTTCCAATGACTGTTTTTCGTGATGAGTTCAACGTTCGGACTGAACTAATCACTGAAATAGAAAGTTGAGATACCAACCGATGTACTAGGACTGTTCGCAACGACGACACAGTTGCACATTCCAGTTCTATATCCAAGTGTTTTCCAATTTAATAATCTCTCGGTCAGCCATGGGAGCAATAACTCTGAACCAGGTTTCCTATGGCATATGTACATAGAGCTCATCCCAGTTAGAAATACTCGCCCTCGTTTCCATTGTTAAAGTATATATAGGCAACCCAATATCGACGGATCATTTACGAAAAGAGTGCTAGCAAGCTTGTGAAGGAGCTGGCCGGAAGAGCTCACCATACTTCAGCTCAGAAGAAGAAGGCGTATAGAGCATTTAAAGGAGCATCATTGGAGTAAGCAAAACGTAGGTAAACGAGGATTCCTCAACAAGGAATCGCGCCGTATGTCAAGAATGTATTAAAGACACCATAAGGTGTGTTGTCAATATGAATAGAGGCAATGTTTCTTTTAACAGCTTTCTTAGATATGTAGCAATAAGACTATATGAATGAAGCAGACTGTTGAACTATCAGATGATAATGCGAGAAGGGAACAATAAATGTGCCTTGTATGTTATGTGTGTTTCAATTATTAAATGTCACCAAGGAGAGAATGTTATTTTGTTTCAACTGTACAGTACGAGTTGTTTTTAACCTCATGGTTTATTCACTGCGACATATTATGCACGAATAAAACGTTACACACCTCATGGTTTATTCACTGCGGTCAAGTGTTGTACATCCCTTCAAGTCAAATATGTACAAGCGGTTTGGCAAAGCGGAGCATAAAAGACGAGTTCTGAAGATATATCTACCGTCTACAACTCTTCGATCAGCTTGTCTGAAAAAGATAAGAACTTCAAGGCTTAATGTCCTGCAGTCTCTTCCCCGAGTCTTCGTCAGAGAAGACTTGACCAGAACTGGACTCGAATTAGAAAAGCAGTGCAGACATATTGCCAGAGAACGGAACCCGGGCAGATAGAGTGGACCGTCAGAGGAACTCAGCTGTCCAAGCTATCGATGCCGAGACCATTCCGAGAAGAACAGAAGAGGTCATTCGCTAACGTTACCAAAAGAACTTCTCGCTAGGTCAGTGGCAGTGTTATGAATTCTTTTTCTTGCCCTTTAACGAAAGCATGTTTATTCAATGCGAGATCTATACGCAATAAAGTAGCTGATCTTGATTTTTTGCTTATTTACAATAACTATGATCTTGTTTTCGTTACAGAAACTTGGCTTTCTTCCTTAGATTCCGATCATGAGTTTTTGAAGGAGCATAAATATTTGTTGTATAGATGTGATCGTTCCCTAAATGATCCTAATCAAGGCGGAGGAGTTGCCGCATTTGTCTCCCTTAATATTCCATCTGTTCTAGTTTCCTCTTTCCAAGATAATGGCATAGAAGTGATATCTCTCGATATCTTGAACCCTATTGCACTTCCACGGCAAATGCGATGCGTAGTGATCTACCGTTCCCCTTCCTGTACATCAGCAACGATGGTCAGATTGTTGTCCTATATTAAATCGATTACCCTTCCCAATACATATACCTATGGTGGTAGTAGGAGATCTCAATCTTCCATTTATTGACTGGAATAGCCTATACACTTCTTACAATGAGAATCATACCTTGTTCTTAGATTTTTGCTGCGATGAGCATTTTTTTCAAATCGTCTCCCAACCAACACGTGGTACGAACATATTAGATATTGTGCTGTCTAATAGTCTAGTTGTTTCCGACTGTATTGTGATTGCGCCTTTTTCATCAAGTGACCATACCACCGTAGAATTTCAAGTGTCTTTCTCAGCTTTTCCTGCTGCTTCGGCTCCTTCTATAAGAAATTTCGCGCGTGCGAATTGGGCTATGATGGAATGGACACTTTCATCTCATGACTGGACAATCTTTCTGCTGAATTTTCTAAACAGTTACATTTGCACCAGATTGAGAAAGAAAGCAAATTAGTTAGTAAAGGAAACCTGAAATTGTTTTATTCCGAATGTCGCAGTCGCTCTAAGGGCCGTAATTCAGCAATGCCCACAATAGTTGATCAATCTAATCGAACTTTGGTTACTTCATTATCTAAAGCCGAAGCTTTCTCAGAGTTTTTCTCTTCGGTGTACTCGACCCCTCGTTCTATTGTTCCTGAGATCTATCCGAAGACTCCCTCGAAATTGTACTTTGATTTCATAACTCATGATATGATATTGAATGGTATTAGAAAGTTGAGCAATAAGTGTAATACTTCTCCTGACACCATACCAGATATTGTTTTCAAGAAACTGCGTTTTGTGCTTCTGAAACCGTTATCTATTATTTTTAACAATTCTTTACTTTCTGGAAAGGCACCCTCTCTCTGGAAAATGACGATAGTTAAACCCATCCCTAAACCCAAATCTGCGGCAGATCAACTTTCAAGTTTTCGTCCTATTTCGTTAACTTGTTCAATCTCTAAAGTTATGGAAAACGTTTTGATTAGTCAAATTGATGCTTACTTGGAGAACAATTCTATTCTATCTCCTCATCAATTCGGTTTTAGAAGCAAAAGGTCCACAGTAACTTCACTAGTACAATCACATTGTTACCTTGCGGATTTACTGTCTCATGGAAAGGCTGTCGATGTTGTTCTCCTTGACATATCTAAGGCCTTTGACACAGTAGACCATAATCTTTTAGTACGCAAACTTGAAAATATAGGAATTTGTAATCCTGTCCTTGGATGGATTCGTGATTATTTGACTGAAAGAATGCAGACTATTTGTTGACAACGAGTTTTCAAGCACTTCCTCTGTAATTAGTGGTGTGCCCCAGGGATCAACAATCGGCCCTAAATTATTCTTATTATTTATCGAT
>OZ057404.1:42536759-42611826 GCA_964056735.1 Allodiplogaster pararmata
GTTTGCATTATAAGAAAATGAGGTTAAAAACCGGATTTTTTTTAGTCGGTATATATATTTACACAAAAAGGACACTCAAAAGCATACATTTGGATTTATAAATAATAATAATATTGAAAGTATCCCTGCGCGTAAGTTTGAGAGTATGCTACATATTAATAAGATTACTAATGACAGCCTACCCATACGGACTAAACGATCAAATACAAGGACCTAAGAAAGCTCCAAGTAGACATAAAAAATAGACGTAGAACAATACCCAGTTACAAGGCCAGAGAATTAAACATAATTCTGGATAATATACTAAAAATTAAGAATGGTAGGCAACTATATCTAGAATATAAGAAACTAAGAGTTAAAGAGAAAGATAAACTCATTAAGTTTACTCTCACTAATGAGTTTTACCGTTTAGAAAACAAACAAAAAGTTTTAATAACAAGTTTAATTTGCGACTATTTTTGGAAAGGACAGAAAGAAAACTTAAAAGAAGAAGTAGACAAAGTCAATGTTAAACTCACATACCATGGAAAATATATGGACAACATTCCTCTCAATCGCATTTTTAACAAAGCACTCATTCATCATAAAAATGAATATTTCCTGAAAACGATCAACAAACCTTTCAAATTTCGTATAATATATAAATTTAAGGATCCTATAAGTGAATATTTCAAATATATATTCAATTATAACACTTTTTAAAGAAAACTGGACTGTCATCTGATTAAAAAGATATCAAACGAAAAATGTGCATGTCATAAATACCCTAATCTCATAGACAAAACCCTTGGACATATATGTACAGGTGATACACATTGCACCCCTTATCCAATTCTACAAAATATTCTCAATAAAGGCACTAAATACAGGATTAACACTTCTAGCTCTAGTAAAGAATACATTATTAACGAAATCAAAGAATCTATATCTCTTACCATAAATAAACTTACTAAGAAATATAATCTCAACTATATAAATAGAAATAAAATTAAAGAAACATTAAATACATATTGCATAGATAAAATAACTGTTTATTTAGATAAATTTCACTATAATCACAACATAGAATACAGAAAGATACAATATGCTGTTAATCAATTACAGCAAGAATTCATAATCACTCCTATAGATAAAGCTACCAACAATTACGCATTCATATGTAAGAAAATCTATCTCAAATTTATGAATGAAGAAATGAATACTAGTCATAATAACGTCAAAACATATCAACCTATTACATCTCCCAGCATCATTGAAATTATCAACAGTCATCTGAAACAAACCAGGTTCTTCAAAAGAGATACTATGAACTTAAAACCATTTCAAATTCCACAAGTTTATGGCATACCTAAAATGCTTAAAAACCCTATCAAATTCAGATTCATTACTGGCGCATCCAATAGTAGTCTTAAACCCATTTCTATTGAATTACAACTCATTCTCAAACATTTATCAAAACATTTCAAAAATTACTGTAAACATACTAGCGAGAGAAAGGGTATTAACCACTTATTCTCTATACTAAATACAAAACCTATATTAGAAGCATTGAAACCAACAAATAATAAGAATAGAGAAATAATTTGTGCAGACTTCATATCTTTATCCACCAATTTACCTCACGATGTAGTTAAACGCAATATGGATAGTCTAATTAAAACATGCTTCAAAAACAGTTGTTATGAAGCTATAACAATCAAAGGTTATTCTACTTATTATACTAACGACACTTCACAAAAAAGAACTTATTTGCCTTATGAAATTTATAAAATGATCACTTACATTCTAGAAAACAGTTATATTACATATAACTGTACTCTATACAAAAAAATAAAGGAATACCTCAAGGAAATAATGCTTCACCACAATTAGCAGATCTAACATTAGCGATGATCGAGTTCCAATACATTAATAAAAATATAGATAGATATCATATATTAAATAGATCTTTACACTTTACATTCAGATATATTGACGATCTACTACACATTTCAGATAAAACCCAAGAATTCGTAACAATAACCAAAGAAATGTACCATAGTTCACTAACTCTGGAACAGACAAATATCAATAAGAATACAGCCGATTTCCTAGATCTCAATATAAAACTCGAAAAAGATGGAAATAATAAACTTAAACTGTTTAATAAAACAGACGAGTATAACTTTAAAATACTTAAATATCCTCATTATACTTCTAATATACCTATATATATTGGACTCAATACTATATATACAGAAACACTTAGGTTTACCGACAATTGCACATACTTTGAAGACTTCCTCAAGAGAATGCGCGGTATGATTAACACATATCAGGAAAATCGATTTCCAGATGATATTATACTTAATAGGATAATTAAAACTCTAAACAGAAATCCTAAAATACAACTTAAATATAATACCGTAAACTATAGAATTACGGAACATATTATAGAACTGTTAAGAAATAAAGAAAAATAGACCACTACTACAAACTACAATTAGTTGTTGCTCTAGATTGCTTCAATACATTCCGCTCATTACTTTTCAAAAATGCTTGGATAGCATTCTCTATCTTATCTTCTAGTTTTTCATTATTTTGTTTTTCATCATTTTGTTTTATTTATTTATTTTTGTTTATATGTGTTTATTTGTTTTTGTTTTTATTTTGTATAGTTTAATTCTAAGCTAATCGTTATAATTATACTCGTTTCTCTCTGGGCACTCACTGATGAGCCCCACCCAGAGAGAGCAGAAGTCTGTCTGAGTTGGGGCGAAACAGACTTCTGCTACATTATATTTTCAGCAGTGATATCTTAAGTGTAAATAAATTAAATTTTATCAACTCTTTTATCTTTTTCTATAATAATATATGATCTCGAATACTTTTATGGTATTTTGCTCTGTTGTATACTTTCAAAGGCAGGAATATTACTAAGTTTTAGTATATAGTGGTTTTCTATTAAGAGATAATAGTTCGACTACCTTTTAAGACATGTTGGTTTTCGTCGAAAAAAGGTTTCACTTCCGTGTTTCCCTGTGTTTCTGATTAATTCACACACAAGCCTTTATGAAAGTTGGCTATATGAGTTAATCTGAAATGTTATGATTTCAAATAAAAATCCAGTAACTACTTTGGTTGCTAGGCGAGGCTGTGTTTGGGTGCTCTGGGGAATTACATATACTCATAGCATGCATCTTCCTCAAAAGTATTATGATGTTCCGATTGCCAAAAGAACGCTCAGTGACAGCGGAAAACTTCATTTCTGGCAGGTTAACTGACATTTATGATGGGTAGAAGCAGCTGAAGAAGAGGGACCATGGCCAACAATCACCTAGCGCAGTCTCTCAGAGAGGAAGATGAAGAGGTAGTTGACTCTCAGTCGAGAGCTACAAAGCAATTCATGCAGCGAAATCACGGTCTTGAAGGTGAAAGAGAATAGGGCACAAAAAGAGTGAGAGATAGAGAGTGGAAAGAAAAAATAAAAGAGAGAAAATAGATAGCGGAAGTAAGTGGTTGCAAAGTAGCGAAAGAGAAAGATAACAAGAAAAAAGAGTGCGAGAGAAAGAAAAAGAGAAAAAAGAGAGAGTGAGTCAGAAAAGAGAAACAGAGGAGAGGAAAGGACGAGAAAGAGAGTGAGAGAGAAAGAAGGGGCCATTCAAACCGGAAGATACAACAGCAACTCAACTCTTACTCGCATACCCCGGCCTGGCTGAGTGCGGGAAAAAGGAAGGCTGAGTATGTTGAAAAGCTAACAAACATTTGATGAAGGGACACTTGACTACATATGTTTTGATCCACGTACATAACTACGCACACTCATCAAACTACGGAATGAAAAGGGCAAAGTATGCGTCAATGTAATGCAATAACTAAAACAAACAAACCCATCGTTTTACAGGGTTCCGAGTTATTTATTGAAAGTTATATTGAAACAGAGTTCAGCATATGTCGAATTGGGATCAGATGAGCATTGATCACATAGCAAGGATTGAACTTTCAGTGGTTACGATACTCACGATATTTTACGACTCGGGAGAATTGAGAAACTAGGTTTAACTCTTTTAAAAACACTTTTTTATTAGAAGGAGCGGGGGAACCAGGCCAGAAAGCAACACAGAGAGAATGTTTCAGGCCAGAAAACTAGGCACGAACATTTGTATTCTACAGAATAGTAAGCAGATTTTGAAAAAAAGTTTACCTTGTCTTACAACTTACCCAGAAAACTTTTTAATTGATGTTTGCTACTATAATACAAAAGTTTCTTGACAGCTTCTGGTGAGAGAACACTTATTGGAACAAAAAAGGCATACAAAATGACATACATTTCTTTTTTAATAGTTTTTTTTCGAGTCGTTGTGACTGGACATTTACATTGCGAAAGTTCCGAAATCGCAGAGTTTTCTATGAGAAAGAAGATTGAAAAGAGCGAGAGATAGAAAAAAGGAAAAAGAGAGAAACAAATAGATCATTTGTTAACGATGCCCATTTAAACGACTGAAAATTAAATTAAAGAAAGGGCCGCAGATTCATCAATTTATTTGCAGAATTAACAATACGTGTCATGACTAACTTCCCAGCATATGACTCAGAAATTGGATGACTCACTTTTATGGAAGCTAATAATACCCAAGAGCTCCACGTCGATACAATTGAGTAGCTTATAACTGAATTTCAAATTTACTACCAATTTTGAGAAGACGAAAAGTTATGAACTAATCAAAAAACTCACACATCTATCTGATTATTGGTTTTCAAATGAAAAAAGGTAGAATTTAAAAGTAAAACCTTGATAAAAAAGGCATCCCATGCTCAAAATAACTAATTTTTCTATGCTCATCAAAAAACTATGGAATTCTTTTGTATTTAAACAATTGTAAAAATATTTTTTTGCGGACAGAGAGCTACTCTTAGCTTTGCAGTATTATGTAGATCATTCTTCAATCGAGCACTGGGAAGGATCCCGGACTGAAGGCTTCGTCGAATTGGCCTGGGCAACCCACTGGATCAAACATCAGCAAATATTCTGCAGTAGGTTCTGATGCCGTCGAGGGACCTGTTAGATACTTTAATTCTACTTCGGCCAATAGGTCGTTCTTGTCGCAAAGTTGGCTAACTGGGGCTCTTCTCCGAACTCAGAAAGATCAAGTAAAACTTTTTGAAGGAATCTCATTCATGAGAAACTGATCAAACCTTGAATGATCGTTGTGAAACATCAGATAACCCACCATTCAGCAAAAGAACACGTATGGTTTTGCCTGGATACTATGTATGAATGGCATTCCAATAAATGGTGAATCTACCTGACTCACAATGGTAAGAACGCTCGCGTGATTTACTCTCTCGAGGGTTTTTTAAATGAAAAACGAGAACAAACGCTCAATCCAATTCTCATTTGTTTGACACACTTAAACCATTACCATAACAGTTTCGAATACTTCGAGCGATGCCCTTCGCATCTCGACTAGAAGGTCACTCAATGTAACTCCTTCTCTACGTCTCTTTTTTGTGATTAAAAGCATCGAACAAATACATTCAAGTATAACTTTTCATTCTTTAATCAACATCACGTCAGCGCTCTAAAAAGTTATAATAAGTTTTGAAGTTTCAGGAATATCTGATGCTTTACAATAAAAGAACTCGAAGCAAGATTGACAGAAAATATCGATGAGCTACCGTAATGCTTTCTACAGTAAAAATTATTCGAATAAGAACAAAACATGAAAAGATCAATGGGAAGTCTTATGAAAAGTTTCATGCCCTCATTTTATAGCGCAGCATACAAAGGAACCGAGAGAACAGCTAAAAAGTATTTTTTATAACAATAAAAGAGAGAGAGAGAGATAGAGGAAGAGCAAGAAAGAGAGAGCAAAAGAGAGAGGGAGAGATTGAGATGGAGAGAGAGAGACTACCATGAGAGAGGGAGAGATTGAGATGGAGAGAGAGAGAGAGACTACCATGAGAGAGGGAGAGATTGAGATGGAGAGAGAGAGACTACAATGAGAGAGGGAGAGATTGAGATGGAGAGAGAGAGACTACCATGAGAGAGGGAGAGATTGAGATGGAGAGAGAGAGACTACCATGAGAGAGGGAGAGATTGAGATGGAGAGAGAGAGAGACTACCATCATATGCTTTGTGAACTGGTTGCTCGGAAAGTAATCCTTCCTGATCGTGAACAAAATATGAACCTCTTACTGCGCTGCGGAGATGAGAAGAAAACAAATCATGAATTTTGTACATAGAATATCAATGACTTACAATTCATGCCTATCATCAAAACACTTGGCATGACTAAATTCATTAAAAAATAGACTAGCCGTTGATAGTGACTAAAAACTGATTAGTGGCGAGTGACTAACTTTTAAAAAAAAGAGTAATACGAGTTTTTCAGTGTTTTGAAAGGCTTTCTTCAGTCATGAATTACAAGCTGTGACGCAGATTCCTACGTGTATATTTACTTGCGAAACTACTTTTTTTTAACGAGTATGGATCAAATCATAAGATCGGCTCAAGTTTTGAATTACTGTTGTTCTGAAAGCGTTGAAAAATTCAAACTAATTGTCGATCCAATAGTCAATGAATAAGTAAAATGAATTTTCGAATGAATATATTAAATGAATGTTTTTTAAAAGTTCGACGAATGTATGAACATATGAATGAATAAAAGTATGGTCTGGCTCATAAAATATCATGCCAGCAACGAGTTGTTCGTCTGATTAAGCAGAAAAGGCAGCAGGTCATTATAATCCTCAGCTTGTGTGAGATTGGCAGCATTGGGCGGTAGTTTGACGACTTGCAGAAGACGAACGAGCACTACTGCATGACACATCACTCAAGTACAAAGTTATTTATGTTATGACCTGTGATTTCCAATAACCACAAACATAAAAAACAACTACAGTAAATGAAACTGCAGTAACCGAAAGACTCTCCCTTGCCCGAAACATCTTTTTTGAAGATTCAAAAAAGTTCTGAATGAATGAGGCTTATCATAAACAGTGATCAAAAAGTTATACCGCTTTTCATAGGTTTCCAGAACTAAAAGAATATTATGTTCCAACGTGACCGTCTTTCGGGTGAGGGGGGGTAGAATAACGAGAAACAAGGGAGTCTTTACAGTATATCTGTACTTTTTGGGTTGCCCTAAATCTCTTTGTCTCTGCTTTTTACCTCAATCTCGCTTCTCATCATTCTTGCCTATAATCTTCAGAAAGAAGTTTGTTTTCTATTTGTCGATAGCACAGGTGTTGGTGAGCTATGAAGTTCCTAACACGACAAAAAACTTTAAAGATGAGAACAGAATTAAAAACTTTTAATTTTGATTTTATATTGTAAGCTATTTCAAAGTTTAACCAATGAATAGAATGCCGAGGGGAAGGAGAGGTTTCCTTGGTTCAAGGTAGCATGTGAACGCTGCCATCAGAGCAATCTGAGGCAATTCACTACATTTCTCGTATTCCTTAATTGAAATACTTTTACTTCAAACTTCATCTCTATGTAACCTATTGATATACTGTTACTTCAAACTCCAATGCACTGTAACCTACTGATTTACTGTAACTTCGAATGATTTTCGAACTAACCATATTCGGAGATTAGACAGAGAGCTGAACTAGCGGGATACTGAACACTAACTTTCCTTTTGAACGAAAACGAATAGAAAGATGCGAAATCGCTTAGCAACCGAATGAAATTTGACTCGAATTTCTTTCTTCTCGAAAAATAATAGTGAGCCATGGAAACATGAAACAAACATGTTGAAGACTCTTTTTAATAGGAATTTTTTGATTTGACTTTTCAAGTAAGTATGTAAAGTTTTTGTTTGATATACTGCTTCGGAAGCTTATTCAAAAAGCTCAAGGCAAAAAGTGAAAGAAAGAATGAGAGAGAGAAAAATAGATAAATCTTGGGGAGTTCAATGATTTTATTAGATTTGGAAATGTGAAGAAATCACTCAAACACACTTTATTATACTCTAGAATGAAATCATTCTGTTATTTTAATTTTTTAAAACTCTGATATCAAAGTTAACATTAACCGCAAAAAATTTTATGAAACAGCCTAATGAAATTAAAAACAGTCGTCACATCGGTTTCTCGAGAGATTTAATGACCAACTTTTCGTTGAGTGCTGCTGGCTTTCCAATAGCTACGTAATTCAACTGTTTAGCTCCCGCCAGCTCTTCTGGGAACATCTTTCGCAGCATCTGCAACAGGGCTCAACAAAGCTCTTTTGCTTTAGTTCGAGAAAAACGACCGCTTTTGGAGCAGATGAGTCCGAAATAATAATGATCTGCAAACCTTGTTGGAACTTTCGTTGTGGGAAGAATTCATTCATTCATTCATTCTTTATTCCTTGCACAGATTATATTCAACTTCGGTTCACAGTGAACAATAACAATAGCGGATATGCATGGACTGTCTTTCTAGTGGAGGTGTGTGTAAGCAAAAGATTGCTTAACTAGGGGAAGGGGGAGATAGAAAATGCTATTAATAAAGAAACGAGCCTTTAGTTATCAGGAACAAAAGTATTTGGTAAAACTAGGTTGACAGGCAAATTAAGTAAATTGTTCTTAAATACCTTGCAATTAGGATCGTTTGCGATTTCAAAATCCAATGAATTCCATACTGATAACTGACGAGAAACACATGTTGATATAATAAGACGAAAAGAATGAGAATGGCGAAAAAACGTTCAACAGCTAATATTTTATATAAATGAATAGTATATATGTCACATTTCTCATGAATACATTTGTGAATGAAAGTAAAGTCAGCAATGGCTCGACGGTATTCAAGAGTTTGAAGTTTTAACAACAATAGCAGCTCTGAGTACGGAAGTAAAGGGTGACCGGCTCTAGCTACAATTCGTCTTTCACTAGTCCCGAGGACGTAGGGTTCCAGAGCTCGCTAGAATATTCTAATAATGGTCGTACATAGATTTTAAAGGCAGAAGTCAGAAGAGGAAGGGATGGCGTTCTGAACGCTTTTAATAACATATTCACAACAGAAGAGGCCTTTTTACATTTCTCATTTATATGTTTACGATAAGAAAAACCATCGGATATTATTACTCCAAGGTCTTTCGCTGATTCACTAGCTAGAATGGGTATATTGCTCATATGATAAACATTACGAGAATTAGATGAACCAAGGTGTAAAACACTACATTTAGATAGCGATAAACACAAGTTCCACTCTGAGTACCATGCTGAAACACAGTTGAGAGCGAACTGTATCTCATTTACAGAAAGAGGAACGCGTCCCATTATTTTAATGTCGTCAGCATATAAGGAGAACTGAATATTGGGAGAAAATACATGTTTAACAGAGTCAATGTACATTTAAAAAAGTGGACCTAGCGAGGAGCCTTGAGGGACTCCTGATATAACGGAAATAGGGTTGGAAAACACATTATCGATGTTCAATGACTGGGTACGTTGATTCAGGTAACTACTAAGCCATCTAACAATATTAGACGGAAAACCATAACAATGAACTGTGTGCAAAAGCAGTCTGTGGTCAACTGAGTCGAAAGCTTTGCTTATATCTAGAAAAAAACAATATCAACGGAGAAACCTTGAGCAAGAGAATCAACAATGAAAGCATGAGATTCTACCAAAGATGTGGTAGTCGATCTTTTTGCTCTAAAACCTGCTTGGTGAGGGGACAACAACTGCTCATTTTCTAAATACGAATAGACTTAACTAAAAACAATTTTTTCCATAACTTTAGACAAAGATCAATATAAAGAAAATGGTCTATAGTTACATACAGAGTTACGTGAACCAGTGGTATGTACTGGTTTAACTATAGAACTTCTCCATAGAGTCGGCACAATGCCTGAGAGAAGACTGTTATTGAATATTATACATAACGGCTTTACAAGAGCAAAACGGCATTTCTTCAATAAAATGTTATCTCCTCAGTTATACAGTCAAGACTAAATGGTTCATTTACTTCAGGATAGGTTGGAAATGGTAAGGGACCTTGCAAGGGCTTTTAAAAAAACAGAAGAAAAACAATGGGAGAAAGCGTCTGCCTTTTCTATTGACGAAGTTATTTCATGTCCCTGGTCGTCTATTAAAGTGGGCATGGCTTGATTTACATTGTTACCCAAACGATTTCTGCAAGCAGCAAAAAAGAACTTTTGATTGCCCCGCAATATCAACTTAGCTTCCTGTTTAAGTTCGAACTCATGTAATAATCTATCAAATTCAACCGTTTTTCTGATACAGTAATCAGAATATGGGAAATTCTGATACAGAAATTGCAGCTTGCGGTGCATTTTACGGAGAAAACTGGGATAACGAAACGTTTGGTCTCCGCAATTAATGTTCGGGACATACTTCTCAATAAGAGAGCGAATGAAAGAAACAAGATAATGATTAGCGGACTCTACGTCCATCGTAGAAAATGTTTGAGTCCAATTATGTACAGCGATTTGATATTCAATAGCAGGCCAGTTGGCTTTAGTGAACAACTTGAAAGGGAGAGACAATGAAATTGAAGTAGCATTTAAAGATAATTTCAATGAGACCATGTTGTGGTCACTACCGCTAAAACGACCGATAACATTACATGCAGAAATTATGGGTACATTCGTGAATAATAAATCAAGAATATTTTAGTTCCTTGTTGGAGAGTAGACGTACTGAGTCAAAAATTGTCTGTCATGAATTCAAGGAACATCTCATTTTGACCATCTCTATGTGATAAATGATTGAACCAGTCGATGAATGGTAGGTTAAAACCACCAGTGATGATGATGGGAAAAATATCAGTAGTATTAGAATTAAATATCTGTTTGAAGTACGACAAAAGCTTTAAAAAAGAAGAAATTGGACAGGATGGCGAGCGATACACACAAATACATCTCAACTTACTCTTTACTGAAGAAAATGATTGCTCAAAAATATCTATGGTAACAGCTTCAAAGCCGTCGTCTGAGCAAGACGAAACGATAGAACAAGGGATGCGAGAAGAAACTAAGAAGGCTGCACCTCCTCCTCTCATTGAACTGCTTCTATCACAGCGGAAAATCTGATATCCAGTATTACTTGCTATTAATGAATCATTCTCTTGACTTGTTAACCAAGTCTCAGTTATCCCTATCACATCGTAAACATTATAATTAAGCAAGAAGTATAAGCTGTAAAGTTTGTTACGAAGAGAACGAGCATTGAATGAAATGCAACTTATTGTCGAAACGTCAATGTCAATAGGAGAATATGGGCTACGAGGGTCAAAAAAGGGGAGAACACCGCCACTGACCTATCTTCTCATTGTTACGTTCTGCGAAGCTGGACCGGAACTCTGCGGCGACGAGATAGTGTTCATCGGAGTTGCGGGTGGCTGTGGTTGGTAGGATGAGAAGGTCCGCACTGGTATAAGAGAAGTCCCAACGACCTTCCACTTCTGACCACCAGGGATCTGATTCCTTTCCCTGGCCACTCTCTTCATCTCCCGTTCTAGCTCGAGTCCCTCACGCGTCAAGTATTCCTTGATGTAGCTGTGCGGAAGAGCTGAAAGACATGCAGGGCGCCTTCTTCGAATTTGCTGCAAGATTTGATTTCTCCAAGAAAAATCTTGAGAACACGTCTCTTCTTGACTGGGTCACCAAACCTTCTGAACCGAGCAGTCGCGATCTCCGGGAGATTGAGATCCCGAGAGAGCGCTCTGAGAAAGTCCTGATCCGCTGCATCCGTTGACTCATCCTTGTCGTGCTCCGGGAGCCCAACACACACGATGTTCTCCATTTTCTCTTCAATCATCTTCCGATCCACAGTCATCGCTCGAACCGCGGCGTCATAGGCGAGAATGTGCGGGGGGAGAGTAAGGAGAGAGGGGATAGACGATGATGACGGTGGGGCAGGCGAGGAAGGGAGAGTAGACAGACGAGAGACGAGTTGCTCGACTATACTCTCGAGTCGAGTAATTTTTTCCATCATCTCATCAAGTCTTTTCTCGTATTCGGGGCATCGTTTACATGGGGGAGGGGTAATGGGGGAACGTTTGCCAGGCATTTAGAGAAGCGACCGGTTCAACACACGCCAACTAGAAAGAATGACTTCTATATTGTTTTCTTGTTGATTTAGAAATAAGAAAGAGCACAACGGTTTCAAAGATTTATTATAATCCTGCGTTCGAATAGTAAACATAAAGCAGTCCGGCGAAAAATTATAAAAACGCCTTTTCCAATTGGATATGCGGATATAAAATATTAAAGTTGAGTATGTGTCCTTGAATCAGCTGAGTTCAATAATACTACACGAGAAATTTGTTTAATAAATCTAAAAGAAATAGTTAAAAGCCTGACCGTATAAGTCAATCAGCCAGCGAACACCCGACAACAATCAAAAAAGTAACTTCTTCAATATATATATAGACCACTTACCAACCGCAGTACTCTCAACTTTTTTTATACCCCCTTATCACCTGATACAGACTTCCTACATACCTTATCATTCTCCAAGTCTTTGGCGATAATCTGATCCTGGCGTGAAATGGCGACTTCGACCAGCACCTTAGCATCTGCCGGGATATCTGCTGCCTTAGGTGCGACTCCATCATACGACTTCATCTTACGCCAACCTTTTTTGGCGCGTTAGATCCTCTGTTTTACAAATTACAGTTTATGTTTTGTTGAGTTAAACACATTGAAATACCATCTTTTAGACAGTACAGTCTAACTGAATTATAAAGGATCCGGAAGTTATAAATTGTTTTATTGTTGTAATTGAATGTTTGAATTATGTTTGTTAGTAATTTATTGTGCTAGTTTGCTTTTTTTAGTAAAATTGCCATTTTACTTTTAATTCTTCACTACGATCTGTACTATATGCCAATGCCTTGGTCACTGAAAAAAGCGACACCTCGAAAAAAACATTTGTTGAAACTTTTTTCGAATTTTCGAAAAAAAGTTTTTTTGACATTTCGGTTTTTTCGAATTTTCGAAAAAAGTTTTTTCGACTATTTTGTTTTTCGAATTTTCGAAAAAAGTTTTTTTTCGACTATACTGTTTTTCGAAATTCCGAAAAAAAAGTTTTTTTCGAATAATTTGTTTTTCGAATTTTGGCAAAAAGTTTTTTTTTTTAAATTGTAGAAAAAACCAAAAAAAACGAAAAATGAACGGCCCTGGTCCGTATGCAGGTTCACGCATAAAATCCTACTTCTTGTAAATAGTTTTCCGGAAAATCAAATTCATCTACTCGGGTAGGTCAAATGTTTACTAGACGAAGATTAGTTTCCCTGAATGGTACGCGCATCCGGATTTTGGAGCATTTTGAAGAAAAAAAAGCAGTTTTATCTATTATTGCTCGTGCACACGGTTCCAGAAGATTGCGAACTTTTCGCTGTGTCGAAGTATCGTCAGTCATCAAACGTTATCATCTCCACAAAATTGGGCAATAATAACAGTACCTTGTTTAATTTTTCTTAGAAGCATTCTCTGTTTTTCACGACCGAAAAATGAGAGTGGAAAGGAAATGGAGATTAAACCACCCTATGCGTTAAGTAAAAAACCTCGCGCTTAAAAAAAACTTAAGCGGTCCATTCATTGACTAATTGCATGTGACACATAACAATATTGAATTGATTACCGCAGCAGGAAACCCAATCGCCTCTCATTATTATTCTAAAGAAATCGTATTGAATTATGTGGCTCAGTGGGCAAGAGCATCGCCCGGAAAGCGAAAGTCGCGGGTTCGGTTCCTGTCACACCACACGATTTTTGCACAGGTTTCTGCGAACAATCCGCTCCTCTGCTCGGTATAAAAATCCGTTGCTAGAGATCAACGAGAAGTAGGTAATACTCTTATTTACAATTCTGGCAAAACCACAGGATAGAATATTATAGTTTGTTCTGGGAATGAGAAAATTAGGTTTGGGAGGAAAAAGGAGAGTGCGGGGCGAAAGTATTCAGGTTTGTACGTTTTTAAGCCATTATTTTCTTGCTTGAGAGAACCGTTTGGATGATCTTGTAGAGGGCATATTTTGTTTTATTTCAACTTTAATGCGACCAAACATTTCATAAAGAACATTTTCACACCTTAGCATTTTCCAGTTATTCAATAAGTACTGAACATAGAAAAAACAAAAATTCCAACGGAACATGGATATTTATAAGCAATAATTTATTCAATAAATCAGAAGACACAGGCCATCGGATAAGAAAGAAGTAGGTCTCCGAAAACAGCCGAAAAGACTCCTTAGACCGGCTTGTAGTCCAACTTTGTCTCCAATCTTTTAGAATCCCCTACTTTTCGAACGGCTTTCATGAAGTCCTCTTCAATGACGTACTCTCTATCCGCTCGAATGGCAAAGAGTCCTCAAAATAAAAGAGCCGCATTAAATAAAATAAGTTTTCTTTTTGAAAGGACTCATCGAATCAAACCGAGTCTTGTTCTGTAAGCGAACAAAATTATGTCAACATTAGAGGGCCTGTGGGTCAAATCACTAAACATGAACAAGGGATTACATCCTCACAAAAGTCCTGTTGACAAAGACAATTCAAGATATTTTTCAACAAAGAGGAGCCTGATCTAAAAAGTGTTCTTATCATTGCTAACATCCTCTTTAATTTCTAATCTTTTTCCTCAACAGCCTCATCAACCTTCCATTGACCACCGTTTTTGTCAATAACAAACCAGCTTCAGTGCAAACATTCCGGAGATCAGCACATGAGAATCCATCTGAGAGCTTCACCACGGCCTCGTAGTCAATGTCTCCGTGCTTCGTGATAGGATTCGCGTGGATTTTCAATACCTTTAATTGTAACCAACAATTTCACGGCCGGACTCACAAATATGATGAAGTAATTGTCCTTCCCTCATCTCGAAAGGTTGTTTTCGAGTGAAAAAAAATCATAACCACGTGAAAAAATAACTGGATTTTTTTGTGGTTACTATCTATTACAAAAAATTTTCTCCGAGCACCTCTGAAATTAGGCTCAATCTGCTTATATATTTTTGTCAGTTTTCAGATCAGCTATAATTAATAGATCACTTTTGAGATTTCAAGTTCACAAGTACAAAAAGGATACCTTACACCGAAAAGCTTTCTCGAGTATCCAATAGCTCTGCTCCTACTCGAAACTTAAAAACTCTGAATGAAGCATTTCTGTTGAGAAACTCATCGCTTGCCCCCTCCACTTTCTCAATAAAACCAATGTTTCTGTTCTCTTTTCGGAAAAAAGCCTTTTAGGGAACCTATGTTTTGTTTTCGGACCCTTTGATAGAATTCCTGCTTTGCACGAGCAAACTCGCCTCAAGACGCGCTTGCTCATTGGGAAGTGCAATCTCGATCTTCCGATCCAGTCTGCCTGGTCGGAGAAGAGCGGGATCCAGAGTGTCAGGCCTGTTTGTTGCCATGATGACCTTGAAAACATTGGGTTGGCATGTGCTCATCTTCTGCCGAGTTGTATGAGAGCCTCCAAGATGCCTCTTCACCAATCCTTACCTCTTAGATGGGTATCAAACTAGTCCCATAAATAAGTTTTAAGTTCGTCCTATAGAAAATTCTTGCGTAAGAATAAAAAAGCAAACCTTTTGACAAATTTTTGTATGAGACTTGAAAACAAGTCTTATAATATAATCATGACCAGTAAGAGATCTTGAAACGAGTCTCATAAAGAGTTATTTTAAAGACTTGAACAAGTTTTGAGCTTCCCGTTCCAAAATGTCAATTCTAAGGGGGAATAAGATCTCAAAAGCTTTGCTTAAAACGTACCTTGACTTGGCCAAGAGTGTCGAACCCATCGAGTTGATTGAGCAACTCCATGAGCGTTCTCTGGATTTCTCTGTCGGCTGACGTTCCTTCAGAGAACCGCCGACCTCCTAGAACCAGAAAATGAACAGTCATGGTTGACCAGGCTCTCTTTCAACATTCGAAGATACGGTAAGCAGGCTCACTTATATTTATCAAGAAAAACTTAAAATTCTTTTCAACAAACTATTCAATCTTGCCTTCCGCGAGTATATGTTGAGAAAATAATTAAACAAAAAAAAAACGAAAGCGAAAAATCCCAACCGATGGCATCGATCTCGTCCATGAAGACGATGCAGGGCTGATGGTCTCTGGCATAGTTAAACATCTCCCTGATCATCCTCGCAGACTCTCCGATGTACTTGTCCACGATAGCAGATGAGACGACCTTCAGGAAGTTGCAGTCCAATTGAGAGGCGACCGCTCTGAATCATTCATCTATCATTGATTTCACAAAAACTATTTGTAGTTTTTAATGCATCATTTTGGAGTCAGAACCATAGTTTACCATAGGTCTAGTGTATCTGTTGAAAACTTGAAAAGAAAGATCGCTCTTCGAGCGAAGGAGTGTATAATAATGAGAAGCGATGTGAAGGTAAAGAGCGGAGAAGGAAGTGCAAGTCATTATTCTAGACTCCGTCGCTCAAAATGGTCGTTTTCCAAATATTCCAACAGTACCGGTGAACAATGGTTTGAACTCACTTGAAGTTTTTAGTAACCTGGCGAGGAGGGTTTTGCCGGTTCCAGGGGGTCCGTACAACAGGCAGCCTTTGGGAGGAGATATACCGACTCTCTTGAATAACTCCGGATTCAGGAGAGGAAGTTCCACAACCTCAAAAATTAACATTATATTTTTAAAACATTCTGAATCAGATCGAAAACGAAGGAACGGGAATGGGGGGGATAACTATCGATCGAAGTAATGAATGAACTACCAGAGAGTAATTTTTTAAACAGAAATCGAGCCTATTTCAAACATTTTATGCTCTTAAATCACTGGAAATTGTTGACAAGTACAAAATAGACGGATATTCGAGTAAAAGAATCTGGAATAATAAGAAGCGAGCGGAATTGACAATGAAGCTTTTCAATGTTCTAGACTCCTCGAGAACTGTATTTTTCCGGAATTCTAAATGTCATTTCTCATAGATTACTGTAGTGATGTCCAGATATGTTGATCATAGATTACTGTGGGGATGCTCAGATATGTTCAAGAAGCAGCCCTTGTTCTACAAGTTTTGGTCTAAATCTCAAATGGAAATAGCGCGGCCTCGAAGCTGGATTGAGATCGGAGAATAATTTAAGAAATTTTTTTAGAGAGTTTCATTGACTGCATAGATAAAATATGTCTTGATTTTTCAATAGGTCGATCGCTAAAGTAGGTTTAAAGTTTCACTTCTAACCAGGGTGTTTATTACCACTCGCATAATTTTTCTCGAGCGCATAGATTTCCAGAATTTAAAAGAGTTTGGAAATGTTCTCTTGAAAAGTTTGGAATTTCCCTAGGAAAAATCAGAAATTTCTTCTTTCAAGTGCATAGATTTGAATGTTTTCGGACTTTCTAAAGAGCGCATAGATTTTTTTCAGAAACATCCTGCCTTTAAATTCACGAAATCGGTTGAGGCCGAGTTATGGCTAATGAAACTTTTCATTAGAGGATTCAAGTTTTTTTTCCTCTCGATTTTAGCTGGGAAAACTCTGGTACTTTTAATTAATAGGGTCCGCAGGTCGGTCACCCCATTTAATTAATAGGGTCCGCAGGTCGGTCACCCCATTTAATTAATAGGGTCCGCAGGTCGGTCACCCCATTTAATTAATAGGGTCCGCAGGTCGGTCACCCCATTTAATTAATAGGGTCCGCAGGTCGGTCACCCCATTTAATTAATAGGGTCCGCAGGTCGGTCACCCCATTTAATTAATAGGGTCCGCAGGTCGGTCACCCCATTTAATTTTTTGCCAATTGGCAGATTGGCTGTTTTAAGCAAGCTTAAATGTATATTGTGGATCCATAAAAAAGAAAAAAAACAAACTTCTCTGAGTTCCCTAATCTGCTCAGCAAGCCCTCCAACATCGGAGTAAGTGATGTTGCCCGGATCCTCGTGACTCATCTTGTAGACGAGCGGGTCGACTTCACGGGGGAGCTGTCTCATGATAGTCAGCGTAGTCATGTCGAGGGCAACTCGAGTTCCCTGTTTCAGTTGCTCTTTGTTGATAGAGCGACGGCATCCGACAACGTATCGAGGACCGTTCATCGCCTGAGTAAACAAATTGTATGCGAGGCGCTTTGATAACCAGACTGTTTCTGAAGAATCACGCAAGAAGCGTGTAGATCGAAAACCATTTTATAGGGTTCTTAGCGCTTCCGAAGAACGTTATAAAAAACACTATAGGTATAACTAAGTTTTTGAGAAGAGCATTCACTTTAATATAGATTTCAACCGCAGTGCGAGTTAAACACCCCGTAAAGAACCCACTGGGCGGAGCTTGAACAATATTAATTCATTCTCATCTCATTAGTTTATCAACTTCATACATTTTACACTACAGCAGGTATTACACTGAGCAGAGCTGAAATTTATATACGTTCATGATATTCCCCTTTCGAAAATTTTTAGATGAAATTGAAATTCGAAAAAAGGGTCAGCACCAGGGGTTTTTTAGTGTGGCACATTACGGGACAGACGCCCGCCGAAGGCGGGAAATTTTTTTTTCATATAAGGGTCCCCCCTTACGATTTGGAAAAACAGAGGCCCGCCAAAAGCGGAAAAAAAATTTTTCACATAAGGGTCCCCCCTTAGGGGTAAAAAATTTTTTTTCTTTTTTTTCTTATATAAGGCTCCCCCTTACCTTTTTTTCACATAAGGGTCCCCCCCTAAAGATTTGGAACACAGTGGGCCACCGACAGAAAATATGCCATGACTAAATAACCCCTGGTCAGCACAATTTTTTCAACAAATGATCGAGTTAACAGTGTTTGAACTTAGGTAACGGATATGCGGTCACCTGCACTAAGAAAAAACCTCGAAAACCGTTTTTCGTGCGACATGGTTCATAATAATAAGGAGCGCCGAAGACTTGAGAGTATTCATCTCTTACATCACTCAATCTCTCCCTCTTCCTTTCTTTTCCTTATTGTAGGCACACGTTGGATGAAGCGATAGTTCTTCGAGTCTTTTTATGAACAGTGCAGATGACCTATATTGAGCTATGCATGTGGTGAAACCTTGACGATGAACTTATCCTCAGTGAGCTGCTTGAGGACTTCTCCTACGATTTGGCCGACCGATTGGAGAGACTTGATGTCGTTTTCGGACTTGTCATAGTCTTTCTGCATTTCTTGCTCCTGAGATAAAACAAAATCAATGGTTCCGACCTATCGTCTGCGGTTGAAAGCTCGAATAGAGCCGTCTCTTTCTATCTGGAATGAGCCATTCGACATAGTAAAAAAAACCCACTTCTTAAACATGCGGTAATCAAATCACGATCTTTTTTGGCCTTTAACAAATCGCACTCAATCGCACATCACTCACTAAAACACGGCCTCGACTCTGGCCTTTTACAAATCGCACTCAATCGCACATCACTCAACTTGAAAACTGCCTGGCTCAATTTTTTCTTTCTTGTTCGCTTTCTTTCTTTTTTTCTTACTCTTTCTTTTCTTTTCCTTTTTAAAAAAATTATCTTTATAAATTTTGGGGAAAGGAGAGGGGGGAGGGGGAGGGGGGTTTACCTAAGCAGGGAAGGGAGGGGGGCCCTAAAGGGGGAAGGGGGGAGGAAGAGGGCCCTACCTAAGCAAAGGGGGGGAGGGGTTGGGCCCTAAAGGGGAGGGGGAGGGGGAAGGAAGGCCCTAAGGAGAAAGGGGGGAAGGGAGTTTTAATGAATAAGTTGAGGCCGTGTTTTAGTGAGTCTCTGAGTGCGATTTGTAAAAGGCCAGAGTCGAGGCCGTGTTTTAGTGAGTGATGTGCGATTGAGTGCGATTTGTTAAACGCCATCTTTTTTTGGGGGTTAATCTCCTCAGATCGTGTATTTCAGCATATTTTGACGTTTTCGAAATAGTATATCATTCCTAACTCATCAGGATCTTCAATTCTTCCCAAAGTAGCAAAAAAAAATTAATAAAATAAGTTTTTCAGAAAATCAAATAGAAAAGCGGGCAAATTCTTCAGCGAGTGAACTTATAAATTTCGGTATACCTGACAGACAATACAGTTGAATTCAGAGACAAGTTCAATAGGAGAACCTTTTTGCGTAGATCCTTAAGCCTCTGTTCTACTTCTCTATAGTCGGCGAGCTTCTTTCTGTAGGCAGACAGAGCTCGCGTCTTCTCATCTCCTCCGGCTGGCTCCTCCATCATTTCCGCTTTCATGAAACACTGAAATTTTTTAATAAATAGTTCAGGTTTCTCAACAATTAATTTAACCTCTGGGTTAAGGTAATGAATTAGAATGAAGTCAATGAATTAGTTTGGAAAATTTAACTTACTAATAATTCTTACCATTTCTTAGCATTTCTAATATTTCTTTACAAACAAATTCAGTCATTGAAAGACAACAGGCCGGAAAATGCCCCAGTTGAACTCCTCTTCAAATCATCATCCAATTTCGTACTTCTCCCCAATTACTGTCGCACTATAAGTTGACGACATTTTCTTTTATGTAAAAATTTGCTGTGAGCCTGACTCATGTAGAAGAATTTAATTTAAATTCACTTTACGGTATTTACAACGGATCCATGACACTTTGTTACACGACAGTTTGTTACACGACAGTTTGTTACACGACAGTTTGTTACACGACAGTTTGTTACAGCGGCTTATGTTTTTAATGTGTTTTAACTACTGTATGAATCGACAAAAAAGTCAAGAAAGGGAGAAATTTTTCATGCGGTCTTTTTCCTAAGCCGTACGGCCTCGTCAGCATACATTTTAAATAAGCCTAAGCGAAAGAATCTGTGAAGGGCATGTAACAAACTGTCGTGTAACAAAGTGTCTTGTAACAAACTGTCGCGATACCATTTACAACAACAAAAAAAATTAAATTAAAAGTCGGCTAGAACATGTGAGTTTTGTATTTCTGCCTGGTCACAGCTTTCTATGATAATACATTCATTCTTTATTCCAATTGTTCATGGTTAAAACGTACAACGGATAACTGTCACGATGTGAGATCAGTGTGGAGGCAAAATACAGTATATTTACAGAGAGAAAAATAAGCATCACAAACGTAAGCGGGACAATTGTACAATATCATCAATAGGCAAATTGATAAGCATTTTCTTGAAAGCTGAGCTAGAAGAAATAGTTACTATTTGGATAGGTAAAGCATTCCACACATTTATAGCACGGGAGGCACAAGTAGTGTGTGACTGCGACAATCTAAACGGTAGACTAATACGAAGAGGATGTGAATTTCTATTATTGTAAGGACACGGTTTGACGAGAAACAAAGTTGAGTAATCAAGCTCAAAATGGCCATGGATACATTTATGTATGAAACAGAGATCTGCTATAGCTCTACGGTGCTCAAGTGTATGGAGACTCAGTAGCTTCAGTCGCGAAGGGTAATCTAGGTTGGTTCTACCGGCTCTATACATCACACGGCGTGTGAAACTGCGTTGAACTCTTTCCAAATCATTGACAAGGCCTATCGAAGTTGGTGACCAAACTTCACTACCATATTCAAGCAAGGGCAGTATATATGACTTGAACGCTCGCATTAAAACTGTGATGGACGATGTTCTGAGGGCTCGAAGGATAAGATTCGCACATTTCGATGATTTTTTAATGACCTGATCTATGTGGTTAGAGAAAGTTAAGGAATTATTGAAATTGATACCTAGATCTTTGACATTGATTGATGAAGGCAAGGTGATGTTATTCATGGAGTAAGTCCTCTTACTGTTGCAAGAGCCACAATGAACGACAGAACACTTCGGAATTGAAATTGTTAGAGACCAGTTATGTGCATAATCTGCTATCGAGTCAATAGCGATTTGCATCAGAGATGAATCATGGGAAATTAATTTAATGTCGTCGGCGTACAAAAAAAGCTGGACATCGGAAGGAATGATGCTAATAATGTCATTAATGAACATTGTGAAGAAAAGAGGGCCGAGTGAGCTGCCCTGTGGTACTCCGTTAGTATACAATTTACTATCGGATAAGCTTGAGTCAATTAGGACTTGCGAACTTCTATTCTTGAGAAATGATTGAATTAGTGATAAAAGAGAGGAGTTAATTCCTAGTGAGGCAAGTTTATGAATAAGAAACCGGTGATCAATCACGTCAAAGGCTTTCGAGAAATCGATCATGCAAATGTCAAAAGGCTTCTTGCGGTTAGTGAGAGAAAGGCACAGTGAGTGAGATTCAACTAAAGAGGTTATTGTTGAACGTTTCTTTCTAAAACCAGATTGTCTAGAGCATAAAAGGTTATTGGTTTCGAGGTGAGTGTAAATAAGATTATACAAATGTTTTTCAAAAAGCTTAGAGAAAGAACAGACAAGAGTTATGGGTCTAAAATTGTTAACAACAGAAGTGTTCCCTTTCTTGTGAATGGGTATAATGATACCTTTTTTCCAGTTACTAGGGAAGTATCCGAGTGTTAAACAGTTTGAAAAGATAATCGATACAGGAATTGTTAAAGACTCATTGCAGTTTTTAATGAAAATATTTGGTATGCTATCAGGTGAAGTGTTGGTTTTGGGAAGCATTTTACGGATCAAGTTATGAATCTCCAATGGGGACACAATGTAAGTTGGTGAGAGGAATGATGAGCAGTTAGGCAGAGGAAGCGGACCTTCTAATGGAATGCTAACAATAGAATCGAAAAAGTCCGAAAAAGCCTTAGCTTTCTCAACAGAGTTGGTAAGGACAACATCATCAATTATAAGTGCGGAATTGACAGGTTTCTTTTTTATGCGATTTGCCAGCGTACGAAAGAAAAGTTTGTAATTCTTAGGCAAGGCTAGATTCTCTTCACGTTCACTTTCAAATTTCAGAACTTCCCTATGGAGTTTACGACAAGCTCTTGAAGTACTTGAAGATGTTACTGATCGCTTCTTACTTCTCAAAAGATAGCTGTAAATCTGTCGAATTTTTTTGGGATACTGTAGATGAGGTTTGAGTGAACGTTTGTTAGGGACATGCTCAGATATGAGGTTGTTGAGAGTATTGGTTAGTAATACAACACATTCATCAATGGTGAGAGAGGAAAACAAAAAGGTCCAGTCGATACGGACAATAGCGGAATTTATTGACAACCAATCGGCTTTCTTCCAATCGGATCGACAATGTAAGGGATGGTATTTCGAGACTCGACTGTTGGTTATAGAGAAAGAAATAGAGGCATGATCACTCGTAGAAATAGGAGGCTGAGTACTGCATTTCATAATGATTGGTTGGTTAGAGAAGACATAGTCTAAGATGTTGGATATGCGAGTGGGTGTGAGTACATACTGGGTTAAGTGGTGGTCGCTGGCAAATTGTAAGAAACACTCAGAAATATGACAATTACGAATTGTAGTTAGTGATTGCCAGTCAATATTTGGTAAATTTAGGTCACCGCAAATGATAGTAGGGTAGGGAAGTGAGCAGTGAGAGGAGAGAAAAGAGGTTAGATCAATCATGCTGTTAATGGATGTTGTAGGAGAACGATAGCAGCTAATGAGTCTGATCGATGAAAAAGGCAGAGAAATACTAGAATTAGGGAAAACATCAATAATTACACATTCAATGTTGTGTTCGGAATATTGAGAGATGAGCACAGAAGAGAAAGAGTCATGGACTAGAATCGCTACTCCACCCCCGCGTCCAGTACAACGATCACTTCTAAACACATCGAAAGGGAGTCCATCGGTTAGTATAGAATCAGGATCAGTATCTTCCAGCCACGTCTCCGAGACAAAGAATATATAACATTTGGAGGATCTGAGCAAATGGTACACATCATACAGTTTGTTCTTAACAGAACGAGCATTAAAACTATGACATAATATGGAATGAGGGGATCTCACATCGTTCATGTCCTAGGGAGAGTACCTTTTCGGGGCCACTATCCTTCGACTGCGAGAGGGCTGGTTGAGAGCGTTCTGCCGAGGCTGCTCTGCATGTTGAACTGTCTTCGTGGGCGGGAGAGAGGTTGAGGTCGATACGGAAGAGACAGTAGGAAGGCTCGGTGACGTGGGTCGGATGTGATGTGTGTGAGTAGAGGAAGACTGAGATAGGCGAAAGAAGACTGGGAGAGGGTCAAGATGAGCATCAATGACTCGAGTGGCGGGAAGAGAAGGATCCTTGGCATGACGTTGACATTCTCGCTCTGCGAGAAGTTCTGCAGGCGCGAGATCTGCTCTGGCATAGCTTCCACTGGGCAGGGGCCGTTTGGTCTTCCTGTAAAGACTGAGAAAGAGATTCCGCTTGTCGGATGTAGAGAACTGGATCTTGAGAGGACGACCTTGTCTTGTGGAAAAGCGAGGCCTGTCTTTTGGATGTCGATGATGAGTGATTTCTCCTTGATCAAAGTCGTGTCGCAGCTCATCTGATCCGAGTTTGTCTATGAGGTTCCGAATGGTGTTTTCATCATTGGAGAATGTGTCCTCGGACGAAGATCCTTCCGGCAACTTCAGAATGACGGCTCTCTTGGCTTTCTCATCCAGCATACTGCGATCCCTAAGCGTCGACTCAACAACGGCAGAGTATATGTGAGGCCTTAAGGAGGCAGGAGATACAGCTTGCCTGAGTCTGGAGACTTCCTCTTTCAAAAGGTTTATCTCTAAGGACTGTGCCGCGATCATCTGATGGAGAGGGGAGATAGCATTGACGACAATCTCATTCAGAAGTGAAGAGATGTAAGGTAGAGAAACTGAGGGGATGGGTAAGTTGAGAAGAGGATTGGTTTTTTGTGGATATTGATTGCCTTTGTTACAGAGCAAGGCTGAGGGGTCACCTCTCATGATAAGATCAGAGAGGGGAACTGAGATCAGAGAGGGGGAAAAAAAATACATATAATAGCTTTTGAAATTGTCTTTTTTTCTAACCTGAACGGACTATCTGAAAAAAGCAGGCGAATCTTGCAGAATACAATATATTGTCCGTGTTGGGAATGAGTTTGTAAAGAAATGCAGTTTATTACAACTACTTGCTTCGGTTTCCAGTGATGTTTCAGTGAGAGGGATACATGTTATGAATTTTAAGGAGTTTACGAATGAGATAAGAAGATATGTAGGGTTTTATGCTTTTCAATACCTGAAGATAATGAAGGCTCAATGCTCGGATCCCAATTCGTTCCGAAGTCAAGCTTAACATGGATATACATTGGAAAGACGGAGAGAGAGAGAGAGAGAGAGAGAGAGAGAGAGAGAGAGAGAGAGAGAGAGAGAGAGAGAGAGAGATGAAAGAGAAATATAAAAGAGAGATATAAAGAAGAAAGATATAAATGAATAGATGGAGAGAAACAGAGAGGAAGGAATTGCGGATGTTTGACTTAAAGACGGCCAGAATCGTTCGAAGTCGCGTGGTGGGATCTACCCCGCGAAACCTACTCTTCAGTGTGATAAACGCTAGGAAGATGAAGTGTTGGTAGAGGAATCACTTATTTGAACCGGCTTGTGAGTAATACTCGGTAATAACTCCTATTTCTTTCAAGTTGTTCCGTGAATAGAACAAGAGATCAGCTTTTCTGAATATGCTTCACTGCTTTTGTGGTTGTGAGGGAAATTCAGGCTTGTTACTTTAATTGTAGCTACAGCGAGACCTAAACGCTTCAACCTAATTTTTAAATGCATAATTAAACTTGGAATCATTTTAAATTGGAATCTGAACTAGTAGAAGTACTTTTGTTCAACAGGCTTGTTACTCATAACGCTGCTAGAGCGTTAGATTTTTTTAAAAATCTCTCTGTTATATAAATATTATGAAGTAGTCATGTTTATAATGTTTTTCAAAGAGTTGTGTTTTAAAGAAATTACGAACAATTTTTAATGGAAGTTAATTTCTAAAACAGTTAAATTTTGGTAACAACTTTTTGAGAGTTCAACATACATATATGACGCTTCCGTTTTGATTTTTTGCCATAAATTTACTTTCCGATGATTTTTGTTTGTTCTATGGCAGGTTCTCAAAAAAAGCGGGAAAGGCATGGCACGGGCCACAAATTATTGTATTTGACAAAAAAAACCCCATAATTTCATGGAAAGTCAGTGAAAATATGACAATTTCTATCATTTCAAGACTGTTATCTGACGCTGCCATTAAAATATCGTTATTTGATGGTGAAGGGGACTTTTTTGTTGAGAATCTGCCATAGAACAAACAAAAATCATCGGAAAGTAAATTTATGGCAAAAAATCAAAACGGCAGCGTCATATATGTATGTTTATGTCGTTTTTCAAGCTCAAGTTGGGTTTCTTTGATTTCAAAGTTATGTACAATGTTTAAGTATTTTAATTATCCAAATTCAAAACACCTTATGAGTAGGATAGATCTATTTTTTGCATAAAAATGTAGTCCACGAGGTGTGAATCGAACCCAGCCGTCTGTTTTACCAGAAAGAGTTCGTTTTACCAAAAATAATTTACCAGAAAGAATTGCATTACCATCACACCACCTTCGACACAAAATTGCATCTTATTTTATTCATTAAGTTTTATCTATGCAAAAAGTTCAAGTAATAAACTCAAGCCAGCGGAGTTTGAGAAGAATTGGAGTTTTTCCTGATGAATTGAACAAATAAATAAAATAGTCTTGTGGGAATAAAAAAAAACCAAGTTTTAATTTTTATTCAATAACAATAGCAGTGCAATCAAACAGAGTTGAAAACATATCATTGACCCCGTTACTACCGTTTTTCTTATAACATTATTTACTGAGCGTGTGAAAACACACCTACAAGAAATTTCAGTTGGTAATATTTACATATTGTACTTGAACAAATTTAAAAGTCTTTATTTTGAAGTAGTTTCGGGAAGTTTTTCTTTTTCTTAAACGAGCAGAAATTTTAACATTTAGATTTAACTAAAAGTCTTAAAGCTTTTCGAAAGTTCTAGCGATTCCTATATTTCCGATAACCTGGTAAAAACAGAGAGAAGAATAAAAAAGGTCTTCAAATGCAATAGTCGAACCAATTCTTCGACTACAATGAACAGTGAAAATTAGCACGTATATTTAAGACAAATGCACGTAGTATTATAGATTAGAATTTGTTTCTGGAGTCCGAGTCGATGGGAGCTCCGCGATGATTGCGGGTCTTGGATTCGACGGACTGATCGAACAGCCTCTCCAGTCTCCTTTGAGCAGGACCTCGGCCCGTTATATTCTCACTCCCATTCGAGTCCTTGAAAAAGACTCAAATTTTAAAAAGTCCAGGTTTTTGATAAATAAATTTATTTGAGAAAAACACCAGTAAAAAGACGTTTGATTTGACAAAATCAATCCGCCCGAATGTAGAGGATTCAATAACTACTTTAATGTTTGTAGCTTATTACATTTATATATGTTATGGCTAGAATTGATCAGGCGCTTTAAATTGATCAGAAGTTAGTTTTTTCTATTTTTACATTAAATTTATTTTTACATCAAAACTTTTCTTATGCAGTTAGCCTAAGCCGTTCGGCCTCATTGAAAAAAACGTTTGCCTAAGCCTAAGGGTTTTTTAATGTTCAAATAGTTTTTTTTTAAAAAAGGATTATTTTTTAAATTTTCAAATATTTTTTTAAAAACAATTTTTACATTAAAAAAACGCTTAGCCTTAAACAAAAGTTCACACTAAGTAGACCGTACGGTTTAGGCTAACGAGACCGGATAAGAAAAGTTCTTATATTCAGCGGAAAGAAAGAAATCTGATCAACTTAAAGTGCCTGATCAATTCTAGCCATAACATATACATGATTACTTAATTTCATTGTATTTTCTCAATGACTTCCTCTACCTTCATGACTTCTTGAAGATGTGTAACAAAGAATTGCTATTACAAAAACTGTTATATTTCAAAGAGTACCATAAAAAAGTAAGGTCTTGCAAGTATCAAAAGCTGTAGGGTGCCGATTAACCTCTCGCTTGTCAATGGTGGGAAAGATGGAATCCCTTCTCTGTTCCAGTACCCGGATGGTGCCCTTCTTCAAAGTGAGTCTCTTCTCGCGCGAGCCGAGATTGCTCGGGCTCTCCATCTCACTGTTCATCGCAAAGAAACGCTTCTTGAAGGCAGCATCAAGGGTCTCTGTCCGTCGCTTCATCATGGAGCGTCGCGAGGACTCCAGGTTCTGGACAACTCGTCGGCGCGAGATGCCTATCTCTTCCTGAAGTCCGCAAAATTTTTACATCGAATTGTTTTCTTAAGAGCTCTTCTGTCTTCTTATTGCTTTTCATCTCAGAAAGCTCTTTTGTTGAAACATTCCATTTAAGCTATTCATACTGTAATGACATACAACTGCGCTTGGCGTCTTGAGTGAATTCAAGAAAAGAAAAAAAATTGTAACATGAAGAAACGAAGAGTGAACGAACAACTGGATCATCGGCCGTTCCCTCGTCGATCCCGCGAATGGCCTGGAGTTCCTTGGCGATCTCGACGGCATTTGCCATCACGAGCTCCTCTTCGCTCATCTTGTTATCCGGCTTCTTGCAGCAGATGAGGTCGGTCGACGCGATGATGTGAGCCAGAGTCCCGAAGCGATGCATCAACATCGCCATGAACTGAAGAGGGTGTAAATAATCGCGATAAGTGTACATATGTATTAACTCATCGTTTCGAGCTGAATTACTATTGTGGCAGTTATCCGTTGTACCGTAACCATTTGCAAAATAATTAATAAATTTACGTATGAATGAATAGATGAATGAAAAAATGTATAATTTGAGAAGAGCAAAAAACTAACAAATGCTCTCTTGCACCGTTTACAAAAGTAATTTTGAAATATTTTTTCGACACGCTTTCAAATTAGGACTCCTAAATTTACGCTAGGTCCTTTAATTTTATTTGCGTAGTATTTTGAGAGAAAACTTGTAAAAGCTCACTTGAATAACCAGAATGCTCATGAAGAATACCAAGAAGCTCACTTGAATAACCAGAATACTCATGAAGAATACCAAGAAGCTCACTTGAATAACCAGAATGCTCATGAAGAATACCAAGAAGCTCACTTGAATAACCAGAATACTCACGAAGAATACCAATAAGCTCACTTGAATAACCAGAATACTCATGAAGAATACCAAGAAGCTCACTCGAATAACCAGAATGCTCATGAAGAATACCAAGAAGCTCACTTGAATAACCAGAATACTCACGAAGAATACCAAGAAGCTCACTTGAATAACCAGAATACTCATGAAGAATACCAAGAAGCTCACTTGAATAACCAGAATGCTCATGAAGAATACCAAGAAGCTCACTTGAATAACCAGAATACTCATGAAGAATACCAAGAAGCTCACTTGAATAACCAGAATGCTCATGAAGAATACCAAGAAGCTCACTTGAATAACCAGAATGCTCATGAAGAATACCAAGAAGCTCACTTGAATAACCAGAATGCTCATGAAGAATACCAAGAAGCTCACTTGAATAACCAGAATGCTCATGAAGAATACCAAGAAGCTCACTTGAATAACCAGAATACTCATGAAGAATACCAAGAAGCTCACTTGAATAACCAGAATACTCATGGAGAATACCAAGAAACTCACTTGAATAACCAGAATGCTCATGAAGAATACCAAGAAGCTCACTTGAATAACCAGAATACTCATGAAGAATACCAAGAAGCTCACTTGAATAACCAGAATGCTCATGAAGAATACCAAGAAGCTCACTTGAATAACCAGAATGCTCATGAAGAATACCAAGAAGCTCACTTGAATAACCAGAATGCTCATGAAGAATACCAAGAAGCTCACTTGAATAACCAGAATGCTCATGAAGAATACCAAGAAGCTCACTTGAATAACCAGAATGCTCATGAAGAATACCAAGAAGCTCACTTGAATAACCAGAATGCTCATGAAGAATACCAAGAAGACAAGCCCGATTGGCTCCAACTGCAGTCGACTGACAACCCAAACCTGAAGAATAAAGTTTTTGATTGGTGTCGAAAACTGATTTTCCGAACCAGCCCACCTCTTTTGTTGTATCACCGTGGCAGGGAATTATGGTGTGGTTGAATTTGGGCCCGATGGGCCACTCAATATGTAGGCAGTCCTTCTGAAGTTGAAGCACAAGCACGACGATAATAAAGACGATGTTTAGCATGAAGAATCCAGAGCACACCTCAATGTGAACTTTAGCTCTTTTAACATTAAGCAAGGACAAAGAAAGAGATATAAAGTTAAAACTGTCCTATATAGAGAGAATTAAAGGTACAGAGAGAATAGGAAAGATAAAGAGAAAGATAGAAAAAAGCTCTAATATGAAGAGAAAGAGAGAGAAAGTAGACTAACCCGGTTACGTAGTTCCAGAAGTCCGGCGCGTACTCTTTCCTGGTCCTTGGTGTCGACTGACAAGGGAGAGAGATACTTCTCAATGACGTCTTCCCAGAAAGATTCCTCTTCTGGCTCCATCTCCTCTCTCTCTGCTCTGATGAGAGCTCTGTCATTCAGCCAGGCGTCACTCTGGGGCTTCCATCTCTTGTTGTTCATGGCGGCGCGGCTCTGCTTGGTCATCTCCATCTCGTCCTCGAGTTCCTCCGCGTCGTCCTCGTCAATCTCCGAACAGCGATCAGTTCCCGAGTTCAATCCTCCGCCGGACATCATCGATGGCCTCAAAAACATTTTTGTAGCTCCACATATTTGATAGGAATCATTTAGGTAACTTATTAAATGTATATAGTTGCTTGTTTAATATAATGAGTGAATAGTCGGACTCGAAACTTGAACAGATTCATTCAAACCGAAGGGGTTGAAAATTTTGGTATTGCTTGCATCTACATTACTATCCTCCTTGATTCAAACATTGGCAGTGTCTTCGAGAGCCGCCATTCATTTCGATTAGAATAAGGAGCGCAGATTATAAGAGCCAAAGCAGACCTAATGGTGTAAGTAAAGATGTTGCTTTAAAACTAACTCATTAATTGCAGAACAACTCTACACAACAACGACATAGACAAATATGTGTTGGGAGTATCGAAGCAGAAGGAATAGAATAAAGCGTTAGGATGGAGATGAAATGGATAAACGCTACAAAAGGGAATACCGTCTAGTGAGTCCTGTTTGAGTCCTTCTCTCCATTCTGTCCAGTTTGTGCGAGACCTCAGTCAACTTCTCATTCAGTTTCCAGATGACTGGGGAGGCCTCGAACTTGTCTGGTTTCAGGCAGCAAAGAATTCGACACGCACTACCGCAGCCAACTGACATCTCACCGTCCACCTGGAACGGTTGATTATAAGGGTTCAATCAATACTTATGTTTTTTAACTCTAATTTAGTATATTTATTTGAAATAATAATAATAAAATTAACATTTAATAACTCTTGAAGGTCATTTAATGAGTATAACTGATTTGATAAATGCATATGAATATGTAGTAAGTCATACTATAACTATGGCGAAATCTTTTATCTCCAGTCAATTAAAAATTATGGGCCAGTCACATTAAAGTTATGAATCACATTCAACTGAAAGTTGCAAATCGATCACTCGTAAATTATTAATAGTAAAGTTTACATTATAAAAAAAGATTGCTTCTAAAGCTAAACAACTGAGCTGAAACTTGGAAGGGTAGTAGTTTTTGCGCGAAAACATGGGTGGAGCCTGTATTTGAATGTTTTTCAGAAGTCTTCATTGAACAGGTGTAATTTTTCTAGAACCGAGTTTCGTTCAACTATACATACTTAAGGTTCTATAATTCTGCTATATTTTATACCATCGCCATGCCAATGTTCATCATCTCACTTTATAAAAGTCCAATTTGAAAGAGCAATATTTATATTGATGATTATCATTATTTTATAGAATGCATTTCGACAGCCTAAAAATCTTTTTGCGATGAGCACTCACGTGACCATCTCCTTGCTCAATCATATCCAGATGTGTTCCATTCTTCCCCTTCTTGGCCAAGTCGTTCTTCTCTTCTGCTGAAAAAAAGCTTCTCAGGAATCTAACGGATGTACTTGAATTGTGCAGAAGCTTAGAAGCTGCCTATCAAGTTATCGATTAGTTTCAAAAATCAGGTTTATACATAACTCAGCACGGTTATGATAATTAAAACTCTAAGCTTCACCTTCACATATCGCTTTAACCCTGCTCTCTTAACTTTTCTGTCTCTTTCTTTCTTACAATTTCTCTCTATTATAACCTAAAGACTCTTTATATTTCTCTCTCTCTCATTCTCTCTATCTCTCTTTCTTACCGTTTCTCTCTCTCTTCCTCTCTCTTTTTTTCCCTTTCACTGTCACCTTTTTCATTTACTGGAGTGAAAGTGGGGAGCGAGGGCATAAAACTTACGTCTGGGATCTTCCCTGGTGCCCCAGGAGACAGTGTTGAGGTTGCAGATAGAGTAGATGGGCAGCAGCATGTACATACAGGGGATCGCAAGGAAGTACAGAGTTCCCGGGAAGATACAACCGAACTCGAGTGGGTGGAGCAACGCCGCAGTCATAAAACTAAAGTTACAGTGTTTTGTTGCTTGTCATGAAACTTTATGCGGCATTTATGAATTATCAAATCATACTAGTTTTAAATCATTGGTTCAAGTTACTGTAATATTCTATTAAATCTATATCTCAATAACACAGTTTAATGGCAGTGCGGTCTGGTTAAGATAAAATATAAATGAAATATGCGACGGTCGAAAACTAGTAGGAAAGGCGAGATCAAATTCCAAATATCTTACTGGAGTATTCACTTTTTATTGGATTCTTTAATAAATTCAAGTTCTCTTGAGAAAAATTCCTCCGTTGTCACCTCGCAATAACCGCAAACAAGAATATGGAGTGTGGAGAAAGTATGCCGTCCTTCTTGATCTGCAGAGAAGTTCCTACTATCACTGCCGTCATCAACATTGCAAAGAGAGCGCCGACCACTTGAGCGACGAGTAACTGAAAGAGTAACTGAAAGAATAACTGGAAGAGTGACGGTGAGAGTCCAACAGACGAGGCATTCCAGTGATTAGATGCATAACTCTGCTTGGGTTTTTATTATTTACAATTACAATGACAAATGTTGTTCTTGTTGATAGCAAAAATCCTTTTTAGGGGTTGGAGAGGGTTTAAAAAGTTGAACTTAGCTTCTTCACTCACATCTATGTATATTAAGGAAAACGCTTAGTTTGACTTCGAGCTTCTCTTCCCTACAATTTTAGTAACTTCAACAACTATAATAGTTTAGGAAAAAAAAAACTTTTATGTGCAATTTTTGGAAAAGTTATCCGTTATGAATTGAAAAAGACACTTAGAGCTTTTGTTCTTTTTTATATGAAAACTTCATTATTTTAACCATATCTCACTCGAAAAAGTTGGAATTAATGAACATTTCTAAATAAAACTTGTCATCGAAAATGTGTGAAATACTTGGTATAGATTATTTTTTTGCTGGCAAACAAGAACTATAATTGATGTTTCTAATAACTTCGAATAATTTTTTTTGGTCCGGCTCGAAAAAAAAACATGTCTTCGCTAATATTCGTTAGTTTTCAAAAAACATATGAAAAAATAATGTAAATATATTGTGCTCAGACAGTTTCGTTCAGAGAGAAGCCACTCGCTGCACAATTTCAAATCTTTATCTTCTCTCAGGAATACGCGTCATCCGACCGGAACAAGCCTGTAGAAGATAGTAGAGATAAAAAGTTAGAAATTGATTTTAACCTGCTTCTCCGGCCTCGCCGTCAGACAGACAATCGCGAAAAAGAGGACTGGAACTGCCACCATGAGAAGGGAGAACTTAGTGTCAATGTTGAAAGAGATGGAGATGGCGCCGACCATCATGAGGAAGATTGTTCCTGGTCCGAGTATCGAAGAGATCAGCATCACCATCTGATACACGATGTACCTGTAGAACAGTCCGACATTCTCAACATGGTATAAAACAGTAAAACATGGTATTTTATGAGCCTGAAAGCATACGACTTTCTGATAAACTATGTACACAAGCAGCTATCTCCTCCGGTAGATTTACCGTACAAAAATTCACTCTGTGTGGGATACTGAATCTCCGCAGTCGTGTTGGGAAGTAATGTACGGGTTCACTTTCAACATTTTCCTAACTGTTCTATGCGCTTTCAGCTTCAAAACGCTTTCAGCTTATAAATCAGTTCTGATAGCGATTAACACAGAGGGAATCAGCAGCCTTAGCAGTGCACTCTAATTCCATAACTTTCTTTTAATAAACTGACCAGATGGAAATGGACTCATTCACTCGAACGACATTTTTGTAATCCTTAAGGAGATCGAAGATGTTCGCGATGGTGGACGGAATCCAACGACGTCGCTGGTTGAAGAACTCATTGAATCCTTCGGGAGCAAAAGTCAAAGCATCAGAGGCTGCGCAATACTCAACCCTGCAAGGAATGAACTGGCTCTCTTCTTTGGTTTACATCGGAAAATCAGACTGTATGCCGTACAATATGAATGTTCCTGACTATTTTGCAATGTTTTTCAAGTTGGACCTATGTACTATGAATAATTCAATCAATAAAGTAAGTCTATGAAGACTATGAACCCTATTATGACAAACGTGAACCATGGACTGGTTTTTTTTAACTCTTTACCTTATACTGATGATTTTTCAGTCTCCAAGCTATCCAATTCTATTTAATGTGACCTGTTTGACATATGAGTTTTGTCTACCGTAGAGATGATACTCATTAAGAGTGAACCTGTATCCTCTCTGCAGCAGAAGAGTGCACAGCCATCGATCCTCTCCCTGGTCGTACTGGATGTAGTCAAGCGGGTTCTCCGACTTGCTCGCGTATCTGCAACACAAAAACTTAAATATCCAGTGACTGCTATATGCGGTCGACTTTTTATCTCGGTCACTCTCATTTTGTCTAACCTACGGTAAAGAAACCAGTTTTTTTCTTCAGAATTTAGACCGGCTTTCAAGAACAGAAACATTACAATGAGCATTAAAGATAAGAACCAGCTTCAATTTGAAAATAGTTTTCAGGAAGGCTTTTGGGTTAAGACAGGCTTTTATAATGCTTTTTATATTAATATTAGAATCGGCTTTTAGACATGGAATAAGCTTTGAGATTGAAAACTAGCTTTCAGCAAAAAATGTGGACTGTTTTTTGTGTTGTGTTAGCCTGAAAATTTTCATTGATACCTTCACTTACAGTGATAATTTTGAGCTCATCCATAAATTGAACATTATCCGATGTTTTAGAAGGCGCAAAAAACATATAGCCATGGAACTGACCACGCAGATAAATGATATGACATTCTTGACAACCTCAATATAATTTGAATAGAGCATTTTGTGCCAAAAACGGGAAAATCGACTGGGGCATAGTTTTGAGCTCACTTCTCCTTTTGCGTTTAAAAAATGCTTTCTTTTCAATAATTTTGTTTTATTTTTTATGAATAAATTCCTAGTGCAACACGTCTTTCTCAAGTCGAAAAGGGCAAATAGACGTGTTATTGGCGAATAAGAAGAGAAATCGTGAGATTGCACGCCAGTTGGGTCGGAGTCCTCATTGTGCAAATAATTTCGTCTCCGGTCGACTGAAGATGACCGCACAGAAGAAGAGTGGTCGACCACAAAAGTTTTCGATTCGGGAAACGACGACGAATAAAGCGTCAAATTCTGCCAAGTCACTGAAGCAGGTTGCAGCCGAAGCTGTTGTTTCAGCTTCTAAGAGGACGGTTCATCGCATTCTTTCGGAAAATGGACACTTTGTCAACTCTAAAATGAAGCCGGCACCTTGTCCGAGTTCATTCCGCCGGCATGAAACGCTTCCCAAGACATGAGACTCCCGCCTTCAAGCCCACGGCGACAGAAGAGCAGTGGTCCTTGCGAAATGTCAATACGAGTGTTGGCTGTCACATTCGTCAAGATTCCACTTCTTTTCGTCGGACCAGACCACCTAGATAGAGAATTTTTTGTAATTAATAGCCAAATGATGTCAGGATTCTCACCTTACTCCTGCCACGTTTGTGCTCTCTGGTCACGAATGTCAGGCATCGAGTTTTATGATTATATGTCAAGCGAGGTGCCGGCTTCATTTTAAAATTGACAAAGTGTCCAGTTTCCGAAAGAACGCGACGAACCATCTTCTTAGAAGCTGGAACACCAGCTTCGGCTGCGACCTGCTTCAGTGACTTGGCAGAATTTGACGCTTTCTTCAAGATTGCGCGTCGTTTTCCAAATCGAAAACTTTGGAAGTCGACTACTCTTCTTCTGTGCGGTCATCTTCAGTCGACCGGAGACGTAATTATTTACGCAATGAGGACTCCGACCAAACTGGCGTGCAATCTCACGATTTCTCTTCTTATTCGCCAATAACACGTCTATTTGCCCTTTTTCGACTTGAGAAAGACGCGTTGCACTCAGAATTTATCTATAAAAATAAAATAAATTCTTGAAAAAAAAAGCAATTTTTTCAAACGCAAAAAGGAGAAGTGAGCTCAAAATTATGCCCCAGTCGATTTCACGGTTTTTGGCTTGAAATGCTGCTCTATTCAAATTATATTGAGGTTTTCAAGAATGTCATATTATTTATCTGCGTGGTCAGTTCCATGGCTATATGTTGTTTTTTTGTTGTTGCGCATTCTAAAACATCGGATAATGTTCAATGTATGGGTGAGCTCAAAATTATGCCCCGCACTTATCTATCAAAACCAAACAAAATTTTCACAGGTGAAAAATATTAAAAAGGGTCTCATGTCACACCTAATCCCGGTCATCACGCGAGGAAGCAGCATACATTTACTATTATAGCAGCGACTCTGTGAGCAAAGCGCTTGCACAACTCTGACTCTTCCTCCCAGCCCACCTCTGCGGCTAACAAACTAGCAGTGACTCAAAGAACAGCCTTTGTTTCTACCAAGTTTTTCTACCGGGTTTTTTTTATTGCATCTCAAGTGAGTGAACCCTGCTGAAAGGTGGAAATTATCGCAAGGAAGATTATCAAAGCAACACGATAACTGGAATTACTTTCTGGTAACATTGTCGTCCATGAGGGCGTATGAGCGGAAGAGGGAGAAGCAGCCGGGCGAGCAGAGGACGCATCCGATCATGTGCTCAGTAGCCTTCTGCAGCCAATGTCCTACCGCATACTCGAACTTCTGATACCTGCACAGAAGCATTATTTTAGACTGTGAAGACAGATTGAGATACATATATGTATGTATATGTATACTTCATCGCTAGAAGCTGAGTTTTAATAGAATGTGAAGATTGAATCCCGGTTCATGATCGTGACTCGAGCGTGTCACTTTGGTGACCAAAAAAGAAAAAATAATTTTAGAAGTTCAAAATTTTTTTTGTTTTTTCCCTTCTCTTTTTCTGCGTCAGGTGATTAGTTCCCTCCCACCAGCGTCAGTTGATTATTTGCAAAATTAATTTTACGCGTCTCTGGTCCTAACTGGACAAAATTAGCTCACCTCCTGTTAATGGTAGGGGGATATCATGTTTCAACAGATATAACTTGTCTCTAACTAACTCCTAACAGATCATGTTTGGTAATTAAGAATGTCAACATTTGTCGTGAATAGGCCTCACAATTTGAAATTTGTACACATCTTACAGGTTTTATCATTCTACCTAAGCAGAGAAAAACTTGGGGGGAAGTTCTCTAATGCCTCACTTAATTTCTGAAGAAAAAAAAACAGAAAAAAGCGCAAAACTATGAGCTTTTGAGAGAAGTTTCTGGTAATGATCTCAAGCATCAGATTCATACCGACTGGACCATATCATTATACCTACTAGATCATAGAATTGATATAAATATTGTCTCGTGAGCTTGCATAACCGCCCAAACAGTGAAAGCAAGGTTTGAGTGAAAGTTCTTCAAACTCTGACCAAACCATGAGACCGGATCCTCTCGGATGAATTCTCCCACACGCAGCTCCCAGCTTTCGATTCTTCTTCATCAGATCAACCAGGAGATGGACGCACTGGGGAGTGAAGTCGACATCTCCATCTAGAGTGAGGATGAAAGTGTTCTCAGAAATGACCTCCTTCCTCGATTGATCCGGCACTTTCATCATGAGTCTGTAGCCAAGGAGGTAGTAGAGGTACATCACCTGCAAACGACAACTTCGTCTGACACATAATAAAACGACCTACAAAATACTCATTCTTCAAAAATCTCACCGACTTTTAAAAGTCATACCATGTCAAAATCAATCAATGTTGTACTTTCTAAAAGCTCATACCATGTCAGTCTTAGCGGAAAGAAGCTGATCTTGAACAAATTTGAAAAATTCAAAACATTGATCGAGAAGAGCACAGTCAGCCAGCCACACGTTTAATCTATCTATAGTGACCTCATATGTCACCTCGAGAAAAAGATCATTAATTTATACCAAAAATCATCGACCATGGAGTCCTGAATAGAATTTTCCTGTTTTTAGATTCGGTTTACGTTTATTAGTGTTCAATTAGGAAACGTTGATTGGGTTTTAATTCCGTTTTTCTAAGTCCTGAATTGAATTTTTTTGTAGTTTGAACTGAATTTGTCCTTCTTTCTATAATAAATATTGCCAAGATCTTGAAGAAATTTTTCCGAGAATTTACTCAAAAACGACCCGAATAATACTTTTTCTTATTGAAACTTGAGTTTAAAAATCTTCATAAAGAAAAGAAAAGTCGAGGAAAACGATTGGAAACAAACATAGATGGTAGAAGAAAAAAAAACTAAATCTAAAGAGCATGAGAGAAAACGTTAAAATATTAGAAAAAACAATACAATTGATAAACATTTGAAGTTTATTTTCTTGAATTTTCCAAGTTCAATCATGATTAGGTCACCAGGAAAATGTGGAAAAAACTTTGCTTTTTGGAACTTGGAGACAGTATTGCGATGGAGACTTCTATGAAACTTCTCAATAATCTTTAAATCGAAAACAGAAGAAAAAAGTTCAAAAGCGAAACCAAATTTCAGAAGAACCTCTGAAAAATGTTTTGTTCTAAATCGCTGCCTTATAAATCGTTTTTATCGCAAGTTTTTTTATGAGTATTCAAGCTCGATTGACTGTAGCGCATTTGCTGTAAGCGTACCCGATTTTGTTGTTTTTGTTATTGGAAAAACTGCTACTAATTGCAGCCTGTTAACATCTTGCATTCTGTTCGTAATGAAAATAGGCTGGCATATGAAATCTCTACTGCTCTGACTTTATGCGCTATTTTTCATTCTCTCGCACTGCTCGTTGTTCAAGTCGTAGTTTTAGAGTGAGTTCTTAATGAAACAACGAGCTCACGCTCTCTTATGTGACCTTGCATTTTCTTCTGTGTTAATTACACTGAGAAACGCAAAAGTTAATGTCACAAGCAACGAACTAGGTGACCGGTCGACGACCGGTCACCTAGTTAAAACAGAGATTGAACGTTCGGCAGAAAAATATTGAAAAAAATAGGATTTTAATAACCATTTTTTGTGAATGACAGGAGTATCTTCGGTTTCTTGTACGAGTTGTGGTGAACATAGTCTATCCCTCTCTTTTGGACTTACTATATATGCTGTTGTAAGTTCGTGTGACTATACTTTTACTAATTGAACGTATTTACCCACTGATTTACAGACTGTATCGTAGTTAAATAACAATTTGTCCATTAACTGAATTGGTTAATTACACTCGGATGGAGGAACGGAAAAATATTCAACATTTACCTGGCTCCATCTCTTCCGATGTCTGATCTTGTTCTTATCCTTCAAATGGATTATTAGTCGGTTCTTGCCCGGAAGAACGTAGACGATCCTTCCTCCATACGGAGTCTTTACCTTCTTTGGTGTCTTCAGACGCATCTGTGTTTGATGGACAGCACTGCAAAACAAAATACAGTCTCTTTCAACTCAAACATTAATTAATTAATTTATTCATACATTCATTAATTCATTCAAACATGAAACCTGAGGATATCTGCACCAAAACTCATTACTGATCTACATGTGAACGGTTGATTCTCAATGAATTCCCATGAGAATTGAGTTCACCTGGCAGCTTCATCGATAACTTGAACGATTTGTTTGACGAATTTGTTGACGACCGGCTCTCCGAATTCGTTTCTCTCGAAAGCATCGTCGAAGAAAATGTGGGCTTCGAACTCGTAGTAGTCCGGATCAACGTACTTTAAAATATCTAATTTTCCTTGGTTATAGAGAGATGAAAACAAAAATAAAGGAAAAGAATTAGAGAGGAGTATAGAGAGAGAAAAAAGAGAAAGAATTAGAGAGAGAGTTATGGCCAGAAAAAGAGAGAGAAAGAGACGAAGAAAAAAGGAAGCGAAAGAGAGTCATCCGACCTGCAAGTACTTTTGGGCATTCTTCCGGGCACTCTGGTCCTCGTCCATTCTGAAGATGCTCTTCAGCATGCACGTCATCTCATGCGCGGTCTCATGCCACATCGTCGCACAAGCGTAAATTTTCGTGATTCCGTCCGCATCCGATGCGCTCTCCCTGTTATCAATTCATTATCATTCACTCCAGATGCTTTGAGTATTGTACTATGTCCTCGTAGAGTAGTGATAACGTGCTAATAGTGAGGGAGAGAAGGCTGGGTTCGACATTAAATTAAGAAGATCATAGTTAAAAATAAGCGAACGAGAAAGCTAAACTGAAACTTTTTAAACCCTTATTGCTCATTACGTCTAACGAAATAACCCTTAACAGTTTCGAGTACTTTTTTGAGTGCGCCTCATGAACTGGTTGGCGTGCTATAGACATACGTGCTCGTTTCAGTTGATGAAAAAAAACCTTTTTGTAGAAGCTAGTAACGATTTCTAGCAGTAAAAACAACAGGATCAAACTGTCAAACTCAACACCTTCAACCTGGATCCAATATACCCTTACACCCAAACTTAACCCATTGCGATAAAGTATATATAATACCTCACAGAAAAAAAAAATTGTCTATGTGACGGGACTGAACCAATCTCAAACTCGCTACGCATTCCCAATCCTTGCACATTCTATACATTTACGAGCAAGAATGTTGGGCCATTTCATACATATTACCATTTAGTTTGAATGTAAATAAGTCTCCATGAGATGAAGACGTATGGGGAGGAGCATACCGTATCATCCCGTCAGCAAACTTGCTACTGCTCACACTGCAAACCGACGGAGGAGGTTTCGGATGAAGCCCAGGGATGGTATCGTAGGTCTGCGAGCAGTCTTCGGATTCCATCTCCAAGTCCTACAAGCTCTCATGAGTATCTGTTAGTGAAAGACTAGCCCGGAGGCCCAGAAATTTCTCAAAACAGTTAAACATATTATCTTCCAAAAAGCATACTTCAGCTTTGATTTTCGCATCGTCGTCTCTCCGTCTGTTGAGTGACACAGAAAGGTCAATGAAAGCACCGACGAAGTAGGGCAAGATGAAAAGTCTGAGTGAATAAACATTATTTATTCAAATGTAAGCACGACAGACATTAATAATAATAATAATAATAATAATAATAATAATAATAATAATAATAATAATAATAATAACTTTTTGTAACATGGTTATACATGATTATACAATTGTGTGTACAGGAAAAATCGAAAACACATTGAAAAGGGCTCTCTCTTTTCTTTTCAGGACCATTGCACTAAGAAGTTTTTAAAGAGAAAAACGTTTACTTATTGAAAAATTTATTGTGGTGGTAAGAATATATCGTCTTAAACTTTTTTTTATACTTAAATTACTACAAATTGCTCTTGCAAGAGGTCTTCAGGAGTTTTTCATTGTGTAGTGGGAATTGGTTTTATTGTTATGTAGAAGCTTGTAGTCTGCTTACCTGATCAGATAAAGAGCCTTATTTGCTTATGGAAACTCTAACCGTAGCTGTAGGACTGGGCCCTCATGTTATTTCTAGACTAGTGTTAGTCAATTAGCTTGAATGTCAAAATAAAACGACAAGTGCACATTTTCTCCCTTTTTAATGCTAGAATGCGGCTTGAAAGCGGTTTATCTTTTTTTTTGCGCTATTCCTTTTCGAAGCGGGGATCCCTCTAATCTCTTCAACCATTCGGGAGTGCACCTTCTCTTTCATTCCACTTCTCCCCTCTCCTCCCTCTGAGTCTACTCCTTCCGTCTGTCTAACTTCATTATATCGACTTCTGTCCATGTTTTTTCTCTTTCTATATCTTTCTCTGTCTTTATCTTTCTTATAACACTTTCTATCTGCCTCTCTCACTGCCTTTCTCTCTCTCTTTTTAGCTATCCTTTCCCTCTTGTCCTTTCCACGATTTCTGCAGGTCAAATGTTTGCGCAACTCTTCTCACTTCTCGCTCTTGGCAAGGCGTTCTTGTCGCGGTGTCCACAGGTGAAAAGTAATCCAAAATTGACTTCCCAGCCAGAGAAGCCAGAGGAGAGTCTGCGGGTTTCTGAGTGTGCTCCAGGGCGAGTGAACATAAGTCCCACACCGCCAGAAGAGTTCCTGCAAAGATCGCACTTCAGATCGACTCTCTCGCCACTACTCCCTCCCCCTTTTTCTCTTGAACGCTACCCAAGCTCGAACATTACTGATCATAAAAACCGGGAAAGGGATGAGGGGGAGGGTTGAAACCCTTAAAAACGATTTCCCGTGTCTTTCGGAGGACGATCTTTGCACGGAGGACCTTCAAACAACAACACATGAATTTGTCTTCTCGAAGTGCTCCCGATGCGGAAAACGGAAGTAACCTTGGTGAGTGCGTAAGTGAGATGACAGGGATTAGTCTCTCTCAGATTGCAAGAAGAAGTCAGGAGAATCACACAAAAAGGACCACAGAGGGCCATCGGAAGGGCGAAGCCTGTCCTTTGCATCAAGACTTTGCAAGCGAACTTGCAGCTTGCAAAGCACACAAAAGCGGCAATGACTTGTACCAGGACGATCCAGAGTGCATCATAAGGGGAAGTAAACTGGTTCAATTCCACGTATTCATCGAAGACCTGCCAGAACAAGAAAATTTTACTACCTAATTATTAATTTCGAGAGATTTTTTTGTTTAAGAGAATCAAGCGGCTTCATCAGAGAGAGAGAGAGAGAGAGAGAGAGAGAGAGAGAGAGAGAGAGAGAGAGAGAGAGAGAGAGAAAGTGAGAGTGTTATTAGACTGACAGAGTAGGCAGAGATGGCCTCCTCTTCCTGTGATTCGTCAACCAAAGTCCCTCTCTTCATTCTCCGCAAGTGGTAGTCGCCAGCGTCGACAACATCGGGAGCGTCTTCCTTCGGATCCCAGCCCTTCTTTCTCTTCTTTTCTTTCGTCTTCTCCGTTTCCGAGTCCACTATTACATCAGTGTAATCTGCAACTTGAGTGGATGAAAAAAACATTGAAAAACAATACGTTCTGAGATAAATAAACAGACAAACCACGAGAGAGTGAGAGAAAGAAACTAACCCATTCCAGACTCGAGTTGCTTCATCCGCGAGAGAAAGTTAGATATCTGAGTTTGATTCATCTCATGTCCAGTAATGGTGATGAGCTTCTCTCCAAAAACGTCCGCTCTCATCAGCTCATTCGTCTTCACTCGCGACGAGACGAAAGCGAACATACAGACTGCGTAGAGAGCGCACTTCCAGATGGACACGACGGCGTAGGTCTTGGAGCGTCGCTCGGAGAGACGACGAGCCCAGAAGGCGAGGCCTCGCAGGGGAGGAAGGACTGCCTTCTCGTGAACGAAGTTCTGCCACCAGGAGAGAGATATCAGAGTCAGAGAGACGGGCAGAGTGAACCGGTGACGGGAGAGTGTTGGCACGACATACTAAACACACACAATCACCAAAACACAATCAAAATTATCTCGTGAGTGACTTATTCATTCGCAGCCAGGATGCTGCTTCTCATGCTGCTTCTCATGTTGTCATTGTTAAATTTACTCTAATTACATTGTGATTAATATTTCCATCATTTTATAATTTGAAACGATGTCAATAGATCATTTGATTTAATTTGATTTGATTTGATCATTATTCTAACCCTGGTCCTGACAGATTCAAATGGCTTAATTGAAATAGAAGACGAGGAGAGAAGGAGTACTGTGATTGTTCTCATTTTCTCCCCACCTTCTATTTTCTCTTTCTCTCTCTCTGTATCTCTATCTCTCTCTCTCTCTTTTTTTTCCTTCTCTCTCTATCTCTCTCTCTCTCTCTCTCTCTCTCTCTCTCTAATTTGGTTTACTTCGTCTCTTTCACCGAGCAAAAAATATAGGTACCGGGAAAGCCCAGAAGATAGAAGACTGGGCAGCTACGGCCAGAATGTCCATGACGAAGAGGATGAGAGTGAGTCCTCCACTAGAATGCCGACTGATGAGGGAGAGCATTGCGGGTACTATGCACATCCCATTCATTAGCATCACGGCTGAAACCGAGCAAGAATTCATGTTGAACAGACTCCAAGTCAAAAAAGGAAACAGCTGAATTGTTGATCTCTCCAGCTCTCATTCTACCTCTATGATTAACACGTGATTATGTTATCACTGTTTCAATTTTATCTTTGAAACAAACCTCTGTTGCTTTTCCCTCATTATTATCAATGTGAATGTATTTTATAATTTCTAAATTCTTGTTTATTCGTTTAACTCAGTTGTAATATACTTCGAAGAATAAAGAACTGAATTGAATCGGGCTGTACTCCATTTTGAACACAACTCAGAATTTTTTTACAGACCACTGTAAGTCATTTTGCTTCCGCATATGAATCTATTCGAAATTTTAAATTATAAAAGTTTCCTAAAGAGTGATTTTGCAAATAATTCTTTTACTTCTTACTAGAACTCTTTTTGTGCCATACATGTTTATCAAAGAACTTTCAAGCTTTATTGGGTTTTTCAAGATATAAATGTTGAAGTGCGAAAAAATTACCAGTAATAGCATCCAAATCGGGCAAGATTCTGAAAACCAGAACTCCAACTCCGAATGCATGGGAAGTTTCCACCATGAATACCTGGAAGCTTTTCGATGCGATGAAAATGCAAGCAAGCTTACATCAACGTATTAGAACTATCTTAAATAAAAGTTGTTTTTTTCGAAAAAAAACCTAGTTTTTTTACCTTTTTTCTCTGTCGTTTTTCTTTATTTGCTCTCTCCGAAAAAAAAACGTTTTTTTCTAATAATGAGAGTTCCGGTGTGGTGAATTCATTGAAATGAAAATTGTCGGTTAAGCTTATTCAAACTACCTTTTTCACCAAATACATTAAGAATTTTATGAAATATTCAAGTTATAGCGTACCGCAAACACTAGTTTAACAAATACTTCAATTTTCTAGACGCTTGGACTTTGAAGATCCGGAGTTTTGGAGTAAAAGGTATTGCACAACAAGTATTCAAAAGGAAACTTCGGAAGCTCTTTAGAAACTTCCTTTTTTTCTTAGAAATCCTTTGTAAGTTTCAGCGTGAGGATTGTTCAATCTTAGGTTCACGCTTTTACTTTCCCAATAGCATCTGTTTGAAGCATCTGAACCTTATCTCCCTTCCCCTTTCTTTTGTCATACTCTTCAATTCTAGCGAGAACGAAACACCGCTAAGCTATGTCTGCCGATAAAGCTTCATTAATAATGTTACGTGGAAAGTGGACGAGCCATGAAATTGAAGTCTATTGTTTGGCACTTGATTCAATCGGCCGTGTAAAATTCCTCTCCAACTCTTTGAAAGTTTGATACTTTTGTCAGGAGAATATTGAGAGACAACAAAACGAGAGGAAGGCAAAGAATTGGCACGAAATCAAAGCAGAAAAGATTTACGTGTATCAAAATTTTCTCAATTTTTGGTAAAAGATGTGATATTCGTAAAAGAGAGGCGACAGGATAGATAAGTTCGATCCTGTTTCATGAAATAAATTTTGCCCGAGAGATAGTTTAATCATACTTTGAACTTTTCATGACGAGAAAAAAATCACGTGGTAGATACTTGTATGCGTTCCAAAAGTCTTCTCTCCGTTAAACTAGTGGAATCGTTTTTCTAGAACATTGTGTTGCGGTTATCGTGCTTATGAGCTCAGAGTATGAGATCAAAATAACCAACCACAAGGAACTGTCCGAACGTGGGTCTTTTCACGTTCCGAAAGAGGGTTCTATGCAGGCATCTCACAAAGCAGACTACTTCTGGAATAGCAATGGCCAGAAAGAGTGCCCAGGCCCATTTGGCAGAATGTTGCGGGGTTATCCGCACAGTGTTATAGTCGGATTCTGGAACGAATGGATTTTGAACATAGGTATTCATGTAATGATGCTTGCTAACCGGGTATTTTGTCTGTGCATATCGTGATGTTCTGCCCTGCCCATCCAACCGCTGATGAAATCAAGACAAAGCTGAGCTTGGCAACAGTCGCACTTCCAAGCGTCAACAGAAACAATACGACGAATGTGGCTAATTTTAGAACTTGCAAGCTCGCGTCGTGCCAGAATCCTCAATTTTGATAACAAATTAACTTTTAAAAAAATTTTTTGAATGTGTTCTTCGTGTCGGAAAGAGTCAAGGTTCATCATGGAGGTTGTGGTCTATTATATCAAAAGGTGATTTCATTGACTTCTGTCACTGGGAGAGAGAGAAAATGAGAAAGAGTCAAAGGTAGAGAGAAATAGAGAGAAAGAGAAAGAAAGTCATAGGAGTGTATGGAAAGATGATATGAGATCATCTATGTTGATGAGAGGAACAAATGAGAAGAGCAGAAAGAAGCGCCCGATGCGAGGAGGATTCTATATTTAAAAGAAGGGTATCATCAATGTTGTTCCATGAGAGCTGCTTCTCTAACAATAGGTAGGTAGCCTTTCAGACTTCTCATCGCCTTCCTTTTCTTCCCAAGTCTCTTTTGGACGGAGATTCTAGTTTTTTTCTAGAACCTCTTGCTTTTCTGATGATCTTCCTCTGTCTCACTTCATCTCTTTATTTCTATATCTCCATCTTTCTCTTTCACTCGCTTTTTTCTTAATCTCTTACTTCTCTCTCTCTTTCTCTCTCTTCTCTATCCTCTCTTTCTCTCGCTCTCGCTCGCGCACTTCTCTGAATTCTTGGAGAGCGCGCACTGAAGTTTTTCTCCAACAAAACAACGCGAGAAAAGAAAAAAATCATTGAGAACTTGTTGTTTAGTGTTAAAAAATAGATTCTACGAGCTTCTAAGAAGTTCCGCTTCGCACTTGCATTCTTGGCAGAAGATCGCAAGATTTCAATTTGAAAAGCAGTTTGAAATGAGAAAATCACTCACCTCTACCAGTGCGGTCTCCCTTAGGCGGCAGGAGTCGGAAGATATCCCATCCTTTGCTGTCGAGCAGACCGCTTGAAATACAGTAAATTACATCCAAACAAATGAAAAATTACTTTCTTCGAGAAGCCTAACGCACGAAGGGGTGTGATCGGGCTCTCTTGAGGCGGAGTTCCTGGTAGGTCCTCCAGCTGCTGAGGCTGTGGGTCCGTTCCGAGAAAGACCTCCCGGCACTGGGGCGGCCGGTCCTGGCTTTGCCCTGGAGCGGGCGTCGGATGGCAAGCCAGCGCCACCGCCCGCCTGATGAGATGAACCTTCTGTCGTGAAGTAGTAGGTGTCTTGCTGTCCAATATGAGGCTGGCCAGATTGAGATGGCACAAAGGGTGATTGATCAATGGTGTCCATGGAACATTTTCAACGGAGAACGATAGAGTCTCGGCTGGGGGATCGGGACCGTCTCTGGAGGACGGTGGGAGTAGAGAGAAGAGGAATAGAGAGGGATGAGGGAAAAGAGAAAGAGAAACTAGAGGAAAAAGAAAGAGAGAGAGGTAGAGAGACGGAAATATAAAGAGGGTTAAGAGAGAAGAGAGAATAGTGAGCAAGAGTTAAAGGGTGCGAGAGAAGAAATATCGCAAGGAAGAACAACAAACATAGTGTCCACTGGCGACGTCGTTACTCCCCCTCGCCCTCTCCGATACACTTGGTATTTCTCTTCTTCTCATCCTCGTCCAGAGAGTTTCATAGACAAAGCGGTGAGTGTCCAGAGGAAGAATAGTCCCGGAGTGCTTCTTCTTCTTCTTCTCACCCTAAGTTCCCACTTTTCATCCTGGAATCTTCTTTCTCCCTCTCTCTCTCTCTTTCTCTCTCTCTCTTTCTCTCTCTCTCATCTCTCTCTCTCTCTTCCCTCTTTCCATTTCTCATTTCCTCCTCTTCTCCTTTTTCTTCTGGAGAGATTGGATTAACCGTAGTTCCCCACCTTACCTAGACTGCCACGGATTTTTTCTCATGACTCAATCCTTCCGCTTATATTCTGCTGCTTGTAAAAGTTTTGAGAAACACGTAATCTTGGTTTTTTCCGGTACAGTTCAAAGGCAGAGACGCTTGGTTAAGTTGTACAAGTGATTGAACTATCGCATTGAAAAAGCTAGTCCACTGGGCGGGATCGAACACAGCCATCTCGACTCAAACCGGGAGCGCGCTTTACCACACCACGGGGACACATTGCTATTCCGAGCGGTAGTTTAAGCTATTAACACTCCTATGAAGAAAGGCCTAATGTCTATTGACTGCAACACCTCTCTGTAACTCTTTTTTTAAAAATATAAATTTCCTTGTCTTGTCGATCAAACATAGTTTCTAGGTAAAATGATGTATCTGTGTATGCTCATTGACGCTACAATCTCGAGGGAAGTGTTCAGTAGTGCACGTTATTCATCCGGTCAGTCATCAAAGAACGGTATCCCCTCACATTTTCCGCATAAACAACTCGCTTCTTTGGTTAGGACTCGTCCTTCTCAAGTATGATGTTTTCGAGCTCATACATCGATATAAATCTATGATAAAACTTTCTCATGGACGCTGAAGTCCATACTTTAGAGCGAATTCAGGTCAAGAATCGAAAAGCGACTCTCTGCATTTATCCTGAAAAGTTAGCAAGAATACACTTGCTGTGGACCGCCGCTTTTGATCATCATATATAAAAAAGTTCTCAAAACACACAACTTTAGAGCAATGCGAAGTTTTCGTTTATGATGGTCTTATGATCTTTTTTTTCTTAATTAGATAGGGAAGACCGAGCTGAAGGACCAGAAGTTTCGAGCAAAATTATTTGAGAGCATCTTGCTATTAGACCGATTACACATCGTAGGAGAAGAGCATCTTGCTATTAGACCGATTACACATCGTAGGAGAAGAGCATCTTGCTATTAGACCGATTACACATCGTAGGAGAAGAATGGTATAGAAAGTTTGCAGAATTTTCAAAAACAAGTTCGAGATGCTATTCAGCAAGACTACTGGAACTTAATCATTAACGACAAAGCTAATAGGGGTTTCGGTAGGCAAGAACATGGCGAAAGATTTATTATAGATCCTTTTTACATGTAAAGATTAAAAATGTTCGAAAAAATATAACGAAGCCTTTCAAAGTTCTCATTGAAGTAAGAGCGTTTGTTTATTGTGAGGATACAATCTATGATCCGAAACACTCAAGCCCTTTTGATGGTGCTACAGCCCACGACTTATCTCCAAATTCAATTCTTTATTCCGCTTGAAACAAAACATCATGTTGAGTGACGAAACAGATGACACTGTCATCTCCGTTCTCTATGAGTGGTGACCCTTCCCGAGCTCTGCCAATTGATGGCAAATCTCCTCCTAATCTTTGCAACCTCCCCATTCCCACAGTCTCTCTTCCGTTCATCGATAGTCTTGTCCGAGAAACGCTGACAAAAGTTATGCAGCCGCTTCAACAGATGATACTTGCTCAGTCCCAACAGATTTCTGACATGAACAAAGTAATTCTGGGTCAGTCACAGCAACTTCTACGGATTAGTGAAGAAATGCAATCCATAAAGTCATCTGTCTCTCCGGCCACACTTAGACCCCACTTGTATTCAGCTATCGTCGAATCCACTTATCGAGACAAGGATATGCTCATAGGAAAAGGTAAACGAGCTGTTATTATCGGACTTCCAGAAGGCAAGTCAGAGGATGATACGTGTTGCAAAGACAAAGATCTTATCTCACGTCTTATCATCAGACTCAATTCAGCGGACCTTATTGACGACCTAGAGAAGGGTAATATCAATCATCATCGTCACCCAATTGATCGCCCACGTCTCTCTGCTCCTCATGGCCGTCCCATGAAAATTGAGTTTTCTTCGCTTGGAAAGCGTAACCTTTTTCTGGAACTTTGCAGAAAGGCGAAACACCCTTTTCCTAAAGGATGTTACTCCCGAGCTGACCTCCCGCCGGCAGAGCTTCAAGCCGAGAGAGACTGCATCCGATTATCCACTAACCCATCTTTTCCCCCTGCCAAAGTGGTCGATGCTCACCTAATCCCTGCCTTTCCTCGTTTTGCCCAGTCATACAAACGAGTACCCTATCGACCAATTTCCCCTCCTCCCGCCTCTTCGTCACTATCCCCCTTAGCCAGTTCAACTCAACACTCCCAAATGCCATCGTCTTCGCTGGTGAACTCTGGGGCCCGGTCGACATCTACATTTGAGGCTTCTTCAACTGACTTTCCTTCTCTGGCGGAAAGCTCCGTGAAGCCACTACAAGTCAGAAGCAGACGCAATACCAGAAACGCCGAAGAATCTGCCTCATGCACCAGAAAGTCAGACGAATTTGTTTCCAGAAGAAGAAATGTTAGGAAAACCTCTCGTTATTCACCATAGGATAAGTCGGATAAAAGAGCTAGAAAAGAAGTAATCAAATGCTTGTATTTCAACTGTAGATCAGTGATGAATAAGCTATATGATCTTTATTTTCTTCTTCGTTGCTGTAAATATCACATTCTCTTACTATCTGAGACATGGATGCACAGTGAGCTTCCCGACTCCATTCTAACCGATAGTTTACCCTTCACGGTATTTAGAGGTGACAGATTGGCACAAAGAGGAGGAGGCGTAGCCATTCTAGTAGATAATGTTGTTCAATATAACAAAGCTCAGTGCGAGGGGTTGGTGGGAAATACTGAAGTATTTCCCACCATTCTGTGCGGAGACATGAACCTCCCCAAGATAGACTGGGCAAATCTCACCGCTCCCAATACATGTAGTATATCTCTTGCATTCTTAAACATGACATGCGACAACAATCTTAAACAACTCGTACTTTCTCCCACTAGACTTCAAAATACACTCGATTGCCTGCTCTGTAATTCAAATATCATAAAAGACTGTATTGTCAGGCCTCCCTTCTCCACCAGCGATCATGCCTCAATATACTTTGAAATCAGAGATAGAGCCAAGCGTATTATCACAAGCACCAGCTCATCGTTAGACTGGAAAAAGGCAGATTGGGAAATAATCAACTCAGACCTCTTTAGCATCGACTGGACTTACATGCTCTCAAACCTAACTATTGACGAAAGTGTCGATAAATTAACCAACATCATCCAGTTCATAATGGATAATAGAATTCCAAAAAATAAGAATGTCAAAACACATTTGAAATATCCCCCCAAGATAAGAAGATTATACAGCTTCCTTCAGAGAAGTAACAAACGAAACCCTCTCTCCATTACGTCATTACGCACATCCAAGAAACTTCACAAAGAACTAGTCAAATTCGAGGTTCTTAGGGAAGACAAGCTTAAGTTCCCGAGAAACTATAAGGTATTCTTCAGAACTATATCCAACCGCGTTAAAAGCAACACATCTATTCCTGCTCTCATAGTGAACAATAAACCAACTACTATCCCCTTCGAACAAGCAACTCACTTCGCCGAGTATTTTGATAAGTTACAACCCTTACCAATCAGTGGACCCCTTCAGATCTCTCGCCCTAATTTTCACCTCGACCACATTAATGACATCTCCCCTTTTGAGGTGAACTCCATTCTGAAACGAATAGCTCCGAAACTGAACTCTTCCCCTGACTTTATTCCAAGTAGACTACTCAAAAATTGTCTGGACTCACTGGCCATACCTCTCTCCATCATTTTCACCAACTCACTAACCTTAGGGCACTACCCTCTGGCCTGGAAAAAAGGAATAATCAAACCAGTTCATAAAAAAGGGCCCCACTCTCAGATCGAAAATTATCGTCCTATCACTATGGTGTGCTCTATGTCAAAGGTATTCGAGAGACTGATCTTCAATATAACTTATCAATATCTGGAAACCAATGGCATACTACATCCCAAACAACATGGTTTCCGTCGGAGACGGTCCACGGTAACATCCCTGGTAGAGGCTCATTCCATTTACCTCACGCTTCAGAATAAAAAAATAGACTTTGACATCTGTCTAGGCGACTTTTCACGGGCTTTCGACTCTGTAAACATAAGATTTCTTGTTCACAAACTTGAAAAAGTGGGAATAACGGGCAACCTCCTCTATCTTATCCGTTCTTTTCTCACGAGCAGGTCCTCGAAAGTCTCAATCGGAGATACATTATCAGGCCCTGAAGTATACAACAGTGGTGTTCCCCAGGGGAGTTGCCTTGGACCCCTCCTCTTTTCAATATTTATAAATGATATCATGGAGCACATAGAGCCAGATGTCCATGGTTTTCTATATGCCGATGACTTCAAAATTTTTTCCAAAAACAGAGACTCTCTTCAGAAAAGTCTGGATTCCATTTCCGATTACTCACTGACCTGGGGACTTGTGATATCAACTCAAAAATGCTTTATCATGCACTGTGGTCCTAGGAATCCAAAAGTAACATATAACCTAGAAGACAATATCATACCAACTACTTCATTAGTGAAAGATCTTGGCATTACATTTCAGGAAGATATCACATTCTCTAAACATATTGAACTAACCTCCCTAAAGTCCCAAAAATGTATAAACATGATCTTCAGAGCCTTTAAAACCAAATCAATTAAAGTTCTGCTCAGAATATACACCACATACATAAGACCCCTTTTTGAATATGGGAGTGAGGTATGGTCCCCAGTAACTATCGGTCTCGTTAACTGCATAGAAAAGGTGCAAAGATCATTTACACGAAGGTTACTACAAAGGGCCGGATTACCCAAAATGAGTTATGTTGCTAGACTGAATTTTCTTTCAATCTCCTCGCTTGAATATAGAAGAAATGTGGCCGATCTTGTGTTCATCCATAAATGTCTGCACAGAAATATTCAAGTAGATTACTCAAATATGTTTAAACTTTGCCCATCGCCTTATTCGCTGAGAGAATCGAATAACTACAGAATATGCTTGCCGTGTAAATATCAAAGCAGAACAAGCACTTGTGCCTCAAGAATGATTAATGTCTGGAATAAGTTACCTTGTTCTTTGGTTTCTACAAGCTCTTCTAGCATTTTTAGAAATGAACTTATCAAGCTTGATTGTGAGACCATTGTCACCAACTCTAGAATACATTTTTAATCCAAGTGCTTTGTTTCTTCAAATGTTTTGTTTCTGTTTCTCCTCTTTTTTTCCATTATATTTGTGTTCTCGGTTAGCTCTCGAATGATAAAGAGTGAGTTGAATTTTTGGAATTTCAAGTTATTATTGCGGATTAATAGTTCTTAATTGCTGATGAATAGTTCACAACTGAAGATACAAGCTTTGCTTTCTTTGCTTTTTTTGTGTGCTTTCCTATTTTCCTAAAATGAAATGTTCCTCATTGTTCTTGTCATATTTAGATCTCACTTTTCATAACCTTCACTAAATTCACTTTTTTTTGTGACAGTGTCATCTGTTTCGTCACTTAACATTATGTTTTGTTTCAAGCGGAATAAAGAATTGAAAAAACTGAATTGAAAAAAAAAGTGAATTCAGTGAAGGTGATGGAAAGTGAGATGGTCTAATTATGACAAGAACAATCATGAACATTTCATTTTAGGAAAATCGGAAAGCACACAAAAAAGCAAAGAAAGCAAAGCTTGTATCTTCAGTTATGAACTATTCATCCGCAATTAAGAACTATTCATCCGCAATAATAACTTGTCATTCGAGAGCTCCCTCTTTATCATTCGAGAGCTAACCGAGAACATAAATATAATGGAAAAAGAGGAGAAACAAAACATTTGAAGAAACAAAGCACTTGAATTGAAAATGTATTCTAGAGTTCGTGACAATGGTCTCACAATCAAGCTTGATAAGTTCATTTCTAAAAAATGCTAGAAGAGCTAGTAGAAACCAAAGAGCAAGGTAACTTATTCCAGACATTAATCATTCTTGAGGTACAAGTGCTTGTTCTGCTTTGATATTTACACGGCAAGCATATTCTGTAGTTATTCGATTCTCTCAGCGAATAAGGCGATGGGCGAAGTTTAAACATATTTGAGTAATCTATTTGAATATTTCCTTGCAGACATTTATGGATTAACACAAGATCGGCCAAATTTCTTCTATATTCAAGCGAAGAGATGGAAAGAAAATTCAGTCTAGCAACATAAATCATTTTGGGTAATCCCGCCCTTTGTAGTAACCTTCGTATTAATGATCTTTGCACTTTTTCTATGCAGTTAACGAGACCGATAGTTACTGGGGACCATACCTCACTCCCATATTGAATAAGGGGTCTTATGTATGTGGTGTATATTCTGAGCAGAACATTAATTGATTTGGTTTTAAAAGCTCTAAAGATCATGTTTAATACATTTTTGGGACTTTAGGGAGGTTAGTTCAATATGTTTAGAGAATGTGATATCTTCCTGAAATGTATTGCCAAGATCTTTCACTAATGAAGTAGTTGGTATAATATTGTCTTCTAGGTGATATGTTACTTTTGGATTCCTAGGACCACAGTGCATTTGGAGTTGATATCACAAGTCCCCAGGTCAGTGAGAAAACCGGAAATGGAATCCAGACTTTTCTGAAGAGAGTCTCTGTTTTTAAGAAACATTTTGAGGTCATCGGCATATAGAAAACCATGGACATCTGGCTCTATGTGCTCCATGATATCATTTATAAATATTGAAAAGAGGAGGGGTCCAAGGCAACTCCCCTGGGGAACGCCACTGTTGTATACTTGAGAGCCTGATAATTTATCTCCGATTGAGACTTTCGAGGACCTGCTCGTGAGAAAAGAACGGATAAGATAGAAGAGGTTGCCCGTTATTCCCACTTTTTCAAGTTTGTGAACAAGAAATCTTATTTTTACAGAGTCGAAAGCCCGTGAAAAGTCGACTAGACCAGACAGATGTCAAAGTCTATTTTTTTATTATTCTGAAGCGTGAGGTAAATGGAATGAGCCTCTACCAGGGATGTTACCGTGGACCGTCTCCGACGGAAACCATGTTGTTTGGGATGTAGTATGCCATTGGTTTCCAGATATTGATAAGTTATATTGAAGATCAGTTTCTCGAATACCTTTGACATAGATCACACCATAGTGATTGGACGATAATTTTCGATCTGAGAGCGGGGCCCTTTTTTATGAACTGGTTTGATTATTCCTTTTTTCCAGGCCAGAGGGTAGTGCCCTAAAGTTAGTGAGTTGGTGAAAATGATGGAGAGAGGTATGGCCAGTGAGTCCAGACAGTTTTTGAGTAGTCTACTTGGAACAAAGTCAGGGGACGAGTTCAGTTTCGGAGCGATTCGTTTCAGGATGGAGTTCACCTCGAAAGGGGAGATATCATTAATGAGGTCGAGGTGATAATTCGGGCGAGAGATTTGAAGGGGTCCACGGATTGGTAAGGGTTGTAACTTATCAAAGTACTCGGCGAAGTGAGTTGCTTGTTCGAAGGGGATAGTAGTTGGTTTATTGTTCACTATGAGAGCAGGAATAGATGTGTTGCTTTTAATGCGGTTGGATATAGTTCTGAAGAATACCTTATAGTTTCTCGGGAACTTAAGCTTGTCTTCCCTAAGAACCTCGGATTGGACTAGTTCTTTGTGAAGTTTCTTGGATGTGCGTAATGACGTAATGGAGAGAGGGTTTCGTTTGTTACTTCTCTGAAGGAAGCTGTCTTCTTATCTTGGGGGGATACTTCAAATGAGTTCTGATATTCTTAATTTTAGGAATCCTATTATCCATTATGAATTGGATGATGTTGGTTAATTTATCGACACTTTCGTCAATAGTAAGGTTTGAGAGCATGTAAGTCCAGTCGATGCTAAAGAGGTCTGAGTTGATTATTTCCCAATCTGCCTTTTTCCAGTCTAACGATGAGCTGGTGCTTGTGATAATACGCTTGGCTCTATCTCTGATTTCAGAGTATATTGAGGCATGATTGCTGGTGGAGAAGGGAGGCCTGACAATACAGTCTTTTATGATATTTGAATTACAGAGCAGGCAATCGAGTGTATTTTGAAGTCTAGTGGGAGAAAGTACGAGTTGTTTAAGATTGTTGTCGCATGGCATGTTTAAGAACGCAAGAGACATACTACATGTATTGGGAGCGGTGAGATTTGCCCAGTCTATCTTGGGGAGGTTCATGTCTCCGCACAGAATGGTGGGAAATACTTCAGTAACATGAGAGGTGATAAACGAGCAGAGATCCTTCGTATTTTCTATTCCACAGCTAGGAGATCGATATATATTAATCAGTCCAATGGCCGAGTAAGCAAACGAGAAAGATGTGTTAGGATAAATGTCTATTATCAACCCCTCGCACTGAGCTTTGTTATATTGAACAACATTATCTAATAGAATGGCTACGCTTCCTCCTCTTTGTGCCAATCTGTCACCTCTGAATACCGTGAAGGGTAAACTATCGGTTAGAATGGAGTCGGGAAGCTCACATCCATGTCTCAGATAGTAAGAGAATGTGATATTTACAGCAACGAAGAAGAAAATAAAGATCATATAGCTTATTCATCACTGATCTACAGTTGAAAGACAAGCATTTGATTACTTCTTCTCTTGCTCTTTTATCCGACTTATCCTATGGTGAATAACGAGAGGTTTTCCTAACATTTCTTCTTCTGGAAACAAATTCGTCTGACTTTCTGGGGCATGAGGTAGATTCTTCGGCGTTTCTGGTATTGCGTCTGCTTCTGACTTGTTGCGGCTTCACGGAGCTTTCCGCCAGAGAAGGAAAGTCAGTTGGAGAAGCCTCGAATGTAGATGTCGACCGGGCCCCAGAGTTCACCAGCGAAGACGATGGCATTTGGGAGTGTTGAGTTGAACTGGCTAAGGGGGATAGTGAAGAAGAGGCGGGAGGAAGGGAAATTGGTCGATAGGGTACTCGTTTGTAAGACTGGGCAAAACGAGGAAAAACAGGGATTAGGTGAGCGTCGACCACTTTGGCAGAGGGAAAATATGGGTTAGTGGATATTCGGATGCAGTCTCGCTCGGCTTGAAGCTCTTTGCCGGCGAGAGGTCAGCTCGGGAGTAACATCCTTTAGGAAAAGGGTGTTTCGCCTTTCTGCAAAGTTCCAGAAAAAGGTTACGCTTTCCAAGCGATGAAAACTCAATTTTCATGGGACGGCCATGAGGAGCAGATAGACGTGGGCCATCAATTGGGTGACGATGATGATTGATATTACCTTTCTCTAGGTCGTCAATAAGGTCCGCTGAATTGAGTCTGATGATAAGACGTGAGATAAGATCTTTGTCTTTGCAACACGTATCATCCTCTGACTTGCCTTCTGGAAGTCCGATAATAACAGCTCGTTTACCTTTTTCTATGAGCATATCCTTGTCTTGATAAGTGGATTCGACGATAGCTGAATACAAGTGGGGTTTAAGTGTGTGGCCGGAGAGACAGATGACTTTATGGATTTCATTTCTTCACTAATCCGTAGAAGTTGCTGTGACTGGTCCAAAATTACTTTGTTCATGTCAGAAATCTGTTGGGACTGAGCAAGTATCATCTGTTGAAGCGACTGCATAACTTTTCTCAGCGTTTCTCGGACAAGACTATCGATGAACGGAAGAGAGACTGTGGGAATGGGGAGGTTGCAAAGATTAGGAGAAGATTTGCCATCAATTGGCAGAGCTCTGGAAGGGTCACAGCTCATAGAGAACGGAGATCATTCAATGATAACGGAGACAAACCATCGCAAGGGACTGGTTAACCCTTTCCCGTATCGAACGCGTGCTCGAGTGGCGGATAGAGAGATTTCTTCATGCACGGGCTTGCCCGTCGTGGACCTAAAATGGGTATTGTAGCTCATCAAAGAATGGTGATGCCGGATTGGCTCGAGCAAGCCACCGGATTAAACATCATCAATACTCCGCTATACTTTCTAATGACGAGTAGAGGTGCCAATAAACTAACCTCTTGCCTTTCTTCGGTCAGAAAATGCTAAAGCTCTCGACTACCAAACAAAACGATGATGGGTTGTATCGACCACCCATACAAAAGCCTATTGCATGAACACGTTTCTAAAAAGATGTCCGCCTTCACAAGGTGCAGCATGACAGTCTAAGGTCTGCAAAGGACATCAACATTGCAAGTGAATGTACTTCTTCCACTCTTAGATTCAATTGTTTCGGTTTACAGGTTTCAAGAATGTTTTACGAAATCTCGAATGAAATATTGAATTCAGGAACAGTAGAGCAGTTCATAAGTCGTCACCGTAACGAGAATGTGCTAAGTGAAGAATAAGTCATCATCAATACAAAAATAAATTTGTTTCCTCAATTTTTAGATTAATCTGCAAGTAGTAGGGTGGACAAAATCATAGACGGCGGAGACAATAAGGTTTAAGATGGTTTTCATCCTGTTTCCCAAATATGGTTCAGGAATTGCCTTCAGGATCATTGTCCGGTTTCTAGAATTCACCGCTTTTTAAAGAATTTTCGGTTCGCTTTTTGAATCTCATGGATATGTTATTTTTAAAATAAAAATCTAATAGACATTTCATAAAAGTCATAACTCGTACTGTTAACATTTTCTACCCTATTATTGGTTTACCTGGCATAGTGAACACAACAAATGTTTTTAAATATTGTATTTATAAGTAACGCATAAAAAGGAAGAAATGCTGATTGCCTTTGAAAGAGATTTTATTAATTTGTGAATTTTTTTTTGTTGATAATGCTTTTGAAAGTTATGAATAGTCAGACTTTACATACAGTGCGCGTCACAATGTTGGGCCCCCATCAACTTTCATGATTTCAGGGAAACAGTGAAAAGAGATTGGAAGAGAAATTTTTATAATTTTTCTCGTGTTAAAAACTAAGTTGGTTTAATTTTCGAAGAAATTTGACTTCCGGTTATCACAAAAACCAAACATTTTTTCTCTGAAAAATGACCGCGTCACAATGACGGGCCCCTCAAACTTTTTCGTGTTTAACTATTTATTAAGAACTTTTATTCAAAAAATAGAGGTCAATAATCAATAACATGCAAAAAAAATAGAGGTCAATATAAATCAATCAATAATATGCGATCAGGCTTCTTCTTCTTCTTCCTAGCGTTTATCCCGCCGCCGGGCAGGGTCCGCTTTGTAGACTGCACCACGCCATTTCACCCGATCAGCTGCGTCTTCAGTCTTCAGCCCGGTCGTGTTCATGTCTACTTCGATGCAGTCTCGCCACCTAGTTTTGGGTCTGCCTCTGGGTCTTTTGCCCTCTACTTCGAGGTTCCAGGACGATTGAGAAACGGAATGGGGATTTGATCTCATCACGTGCCCGTACCATCTCAGCCTTGACTCTCGAAGCTTTTCAGATATAGGGGCGATGCCCAGACGATCTCGGATGGTTTCATTTCGCACCATGTCTAGACGAGTGAGTCCGAGGCTCCATCTCAGCATTTTCATCTCCATAACATGCAGCATCTGTATAGTCTTTGCTGTGCATGGAGAACATTCGAGGCCGTACAACGCTACTGGTCTGACAACTGATCGGTAAATTTTACTTTTCAGTCTGTCAGGCATTCGCTTGTCGCATAGTACACCGGTTGATTCTCTCCATTTGAGCCAGGCAGCATTGACTCTCGCAGCAACTGTAGCCTTGGGGTCTAGGTCTGCGGTGATGTAGAATCCGAGGTACTTGAAGCCATCCACTTTCCGGAGTTCGGTGTTCTTGACTTTGATGGTATTCGAGGTATTCGAAGTACTTTTTCCCATTTCCAAGTACTCATGCGATCAGGCATACTCTTATAAAGGGCTGAAATCACATGGGGCTCGATTCCGCCCCATTCCTTCACGATTGCAGCTTTCAGCTCCGCGACGTTTCTGTACTGCTTCTTGTTTTTCTATAAACGTCGTACTAGAAGTCCCTAAAACTTCTTCATTTGATTTAAATCTGAAAAACGGGGTGGCCAAGGTAGTTGTGTTACGTGATCTGGCTCGGGTAGAGGCACTAGCGTGGATAGGTGCATTGTCTTGTTGAAAGACTAGGCTGCGAGCTCGATGTCCTCTCAGAAATGGTATGAGATTGTTTTGAAGCAAAGCCTGGTAATCGGCTGAATTCATTTTGGAACATGGGATCGGAATGGTGAGCTTTCAAAAAACCGAAAAAGCCGCCCAACACATGGCGGATCCTCCGACAAAGTTTCGTCTGCTGAAACAACGCTGATGCTTGCGTAGATCTCGCCAATAGCAGATTGTATATGTTCACTGTATATATTTAATGTTTAATTACTTTTAAAATAAAAATTATGAACATTTATAATAAAAAAAATTCGTTTGTATATCTTCGAAGTTCTTTGCAGGTTCTTGTATGAGAGAGACAAATTCAATTCCGTTTCAGAGCTAATTCGATCGCTCATGTGTGGACTCAAAATTTTTCTTGACAGAGGATGGCAGAGAGCAAAATTAGAGCCAATTTTTGTTCTAACCGGTGACTCGTTCTGACCCGAAACATCGTCTGATATCAAAAATGCACTATACATTGTCATAGTTTGTAATTAGTTCTTTTAGGAGAGTTTTGAGTGGTTTGTTCCAGTTTCCTCGTAGTGAAGGAACATTTTCATTTAATTTCTTTATTCCAAGCACATGAGATATCATGAAAACACAAACAAAAAAAAAGTTAAATGCATGGACTTTCTTCTAAGTGGCGGTGTTTAGAGGTTGCAGACCTGTTTAGGGGTTGCGAGGGTTGCGTTTAGGGGTAAATGCATGGACCTTCTAAGCGCTGTGCCTCTCACATTCAGTAAATGACAAGCAGTTTTCTTGAGTAAAGAGGCCATTTAGAATTGATCAATCAATTCTGGTTTCATCGTGATAAAGACTTTCTTCAATATAAAGACTTACATACTTCAATACATGTTATCATCGCCTCCGTGGTAAAGACGGTCGCCAGGCGTATCGGACTGTTAAAAAAGCATTCTCAGGAAGATTCAGAATATCATGAAAACATTTTCTTGCCAGCCGTCTCTGAAAATTCCTGTAAGACACTGTGGCGTAAACTCTAACAATGAGTTTGATTTGTTTATCAACTTTTACCGTCAAATAAGCATGTAACAATAGATGAGAAAATAAGATCGTGAGTCCTATGCAATATCTTCATTAAATTAATTGCGAAGATGAGATGAAAATTCAAGTATCTTTCCCTTGCCACAAGTCATCAGAAAAATAATGTCAAATGCCCATAGCATGACAACTGAGCAATTTGGAGTTTACTACTTATACCAGTACCAAAAACGAACAGTATTTTCAAACGTCATTTTTCAGTAAAAGGCCAATATTCAATTTCAGAAGGCTTTTTCAAGCAGAAGGCCAATATTCAATCGACAAGTGTCAACTAGTTAGTCAATAACAACATTTTCTGATTTTTAAATAGACTTTTTCATACTGTACTCATTATTTGGAGCTATGGCCAATCTTTTCTCACAATGTGTTTAAATAAAACAGATAGGAGATATTGATGATGTTAAGCTCATTTGACAAATATGAAAAAAGGCACAAACACAAATATTTATATTATTGATGAATACTTACATAGATGGAAGACACACAGCGCCGTTTGGACACTGAAAGTAAGTTTAAGGCTCTCATTGCGTATCTACAGTAGAGAATTGGTAAATAACAAACTAGAAAACTGGAATTCTGATAATAAGGATTCAATAGTATAAAGATATATATATTATATTCATTTTTTATTCAATAGTTAGAATTTGAGACGGAAAAGCTCTACTCGTAATCCTTTTCTCCACTAAGCGCTAAGCCTCTACTTGAACAAGTGAAACTATTAAGCAAGATATTTTCCAGCAGGAGGCAGAAGCTGCAGCTCCGTCAGACCACACTCGTCTTCATTATCGATCGTTCGGAGATCCTGCGGTAGACGCTCCTTCGACGGGAGAGGACGCGCAAAAAACAAAAAGGGCGCACCGAAAACGCAAATCACGCAAGCCGCGACGAGGAATAGTTGCAGCCACTCCTTTCGCACGCTAAAATTACTTGAGTCAACACCACGGAAGTCAATTATTCCTTCTCTATTTGATGCACACACAGCTTAGATACTTAATGAAAGACTTTTCAAATTTTAGGATGAAATGTTAACGAAATGCTTCAACTCCCTCAATAAATCATCAAATATTTTACTAACATAAATGCATTCAAAATTTGATTCATTTCAAGCGCTTTATTCAATGGCCCACATAACGCCTTGTTTTGAAAAAAAAAGAAAAAAGAATCTTTAACATGCAAATAAAGTATTTTTACGAGAAGCTAAACATAATTCGAATATACTGGAGAAACTTAGGCCGAAATCAAAAGGTAAAACAATAATTGTCGTCTCTCGATGGTCCTCAGAAGAGTAGCTGCTCTCAGGGCCAATCCTAGTGTGTATAGCACAAGTGGGAAGAATCACATTCTAGCATTACCAAAATACCTTGATTTAAGAGGATCTGCTTGGGGTGAAATACAACTTGGGATCCCTTGCACAACCGCTCTTTTACCGATCAGCATGGTAACCAAAATCGTGCCTTGAGAGCTACCAGACTGTGGTGAGTGCTGAACCAACTGAGCTAGAACTATTACGAACTTGAAAAAGACGAAGAAGTTGACGAAGGGAGGGATGAGGAGGAAGGCGAAAGCTAGGGGGAGAAAGAGCGCTGGAAGCAGTCTTCGAGAGATGTGCTGTAGACATTGGCGGCAGCTTCCACTTGACCAGACTCCAAGCGGGATCAGCAGGGCAGCCAGCTGGAGCTCATTGCTGCAATCAGTGCTTTCGGTTCCTGAGCATAGAACAATAGAGGAAAAAACAATATGCGACCGGGGAGACTATTATAATGAGAATGCTATTATATTATGAACAACATGTCATGGATATACAAAAAATTGAAAATTGAGCACGTTTTCACAGTTTTAACCTCCTAAAATGCCCGGCACTTTTGCACTTCAAGGACACTCCCCCCACTACCAGAGGTTCAATGGGTCATACGTCTGACTTTCAAGAGAGCACACTTGCATATATAGGGTGCTATAGAACCAATTTTATTCGCCTCGATGCTCGATATTGAACTCACTTGCATATATAGGGCGCTATAGAAGCAATTTTAATTCGCTTCAGTTCTCGATATTGATGTTGTCATTGAACTAATCTGACCCATTGAACTTCAAGTAGGGGGGTTTCCCTAAAGTGCAAAAGTGCCAAATGCCCTATTATTTACTACTAATTTGATTCTCATTGTTCTATAATAGATCATCCATAGTTCGAAGAGCGTTACTTTTTGTATTCAAAAGGTGTACATGTCTTATGATAAGCTATGGTTCTTAAAAAGTTTCGCAGAAGCGGTCTAGAGTGCCGAAGAAACGGAAACTATGAATATTGGAAACTGAATGTGAATTTATAAGATCAAAAAGTCAGAAATGTGGAACGATTTGAAACATGCCTGAATAACCGACTAGTCTTGGAGTATGGGAATATGTATACACCCTGGAAGATAGCCTGGTCTTATTGGTGCAAAGCAAGTACATTAGTCCAAAAAGACGCAGCTGGAAACCTCACTAATTCAATAAGAGGCACCTTTAAATAGTATGCTATTTCAGCATAGCTCAACAGAGGTAACTTGTAATTTAAAGAAATCATTGCTCGAGTGAGGGAGTCTGAAATAACGTGGGCTCTTCTTTTTCTGCTATTCACCTAAAGCTCACTTCTTAATATTCAAGACACCCTCGCTCAAAGATCGGTCGTGTTTTGAAACTTTAATCAGAGCTAGTAACTCATGTATTCGAAAGAAACACTCAAAAAGTGGGCTAGTCTGAGAAGAAACATCCAGAGAGTCTCACTAATCTTACAAGTATAGTGTCACTGGAAAAGTACAGTTCATAGGTCACCTAAATTTATCAAAAATTCCGCGGGCAAAGCGGTAAAAAAAATTTCCTCGGGTTTCGTGAATAAAAATCGATCTCTCACATTTACCTACAAAATATAAGTAATTTAAACATAATTGTTATTCAAAGCGATTTCTTTATTGAGTTTTCAAGTGTAATTGCTTTAGCCCAAATTTAATGATAAATCGACTTCATCAAACATTGAAAACCCAATAATAAATCAGGAAATATATCTGCATCGGATAAAAGCTTAGGAACGTGGAAAAAAACATGAACGCAAAAAAATTAATTTAGCGCAAAGGGGCGGGGAGATTTTGTACCTCTTGGTAACCAATGGTACAGTTCACCAAGATGTGCTGAAAAGAAATTTTTCGGACAGGCGACCCGAAAGGAGGATGAGGGGTCAATCAATTTGATTGATGAAGTTTTTTGGCCATTGATAAAATTTTTAAGTTCTCCAAATTGTGATAATAATGTACGTGAAGTTCAAACCTCGCCTTTATCAGGCTGCCTAATTGGGACATTTTATAAGCATCACACAGAAGCGAAGAAAATTAGCCGGTTTTAAGTAACTTGATTCGATTGAATGAAATCTTTACCTAGGAGATTAGGCGGACGACCGGGAGAAATTTCACAGGTTTGGTGAGCTATGACTTATGGTACAACTTTAATAATTGAGAAGTACCCTTATTAAGTAGATTTTTTTTAAAGATGCAGCAAACCTTTCGGGTTGCGCCATTATAGGGAGCAATACCAGCAGTACGGCGGTGACCATAAGAGCGAATGTGTTGCACACTCGCGACCACAAACCGGACGCCGAGGAAGGCAGCATAGAGAAAAACAACAGCACGACCGGCTGAAAACGCTTTTTTTTCAACTTTGAAGCTTTGAAATATCCCGTTAGTAAAGAATCAAATTATTCATCCTAGGCGGTCGAAGTTCGTTAATTTACAAGAGTATTGAATAAGAGAATTTAAAATTTTAGCAATTTTCTACCTCACAAAACCCTCATGCGTTCTTGTTCTTCTTATCTTTCGTTTTGTTCGCAGCACGGTTTCCTCTTGAGTGAACAAACTGCCACTTCACATTTCGTGTAATTCTTCAGCCTCGAGCCAATGAGCCCGGTATCTTCTAAACACATATTACAAACTATATTAATAGAATTATCATTTCTAGTGTTAACTTCACAAGCTTTACTCTGCAATTTACGTATCAGCTCTGCTCGTATTCCTCATTTATTACCCTCTAAGCTGTACTTTCTACTTCCGATAAGGTGAAAACCCCATGATTTGGGCACATCTCTCGAAAGAATTTCTTTTAAAAAGAGGAAACGTGAGCGTACAAAAGTGAAGAAGGGAATGGCGGCTGAGATGCCGAGTCTGGAAGTGTCCATGACATCGGTAGAGGCCAGGAATGCAGGGAGATAAAAGAGCAGCAGCCCCTGCGAGAAGAAGAACGAGAAGGAGGAAGCCATGGATGACCAGAAAGACGTCGACTTCACGTTCGGCGCAGCTCTCCGGGTCACCGCAAACTCCTATGAAATCAAGGATTGAATGTTTTGGTAAACTTTTTCACGCTTACGGAAGAAGAGAAATAGTTAACTTTTTCATAACTTGAGAGTCTATCATAGGCCTCTTATATTTCCGTGTGAATTTGCTGCTTGTACTCTACAAATAAGAGTTAGTTTAGGAATGTACTTCTGGGAATCTAATTTAGACAGTCACACTATCACTTCACAAATGTATATTTAACGGCAAAACCTTGGCTTTGTTCGCTCTGATCTTGTTGAGTTCAACACCATCGATGCGTGTGTGGGAGTGGGGGTACTGCTGGAAGAACAGCAGCAGCAGACCGGCTACCACCACAGAGTTGGCACCCGCGAGGGCGTGGGCGGACCACTCGGGAAGTTGCTCCAGCTGGGAGAGAAGATGGCACACCGGCCAGAGGAAAGCCGCCGAGAAGGGCAAGCTGCACAGCAGTAGGGCGACAAAGAAGGGCCGCTCTCCCACGGGCGCCCACTCCACCATGAGACATTCCACCAAGGGGAGCACCTCAAACAGCATCCTACTCTCACCACGTTTACATCACAGGTTCCAAATGTAAAAATTGAGTCATTCAAATTTTTTTAAAAAAATTGTAACATTCATATTTCTCATGTTTTCTAGCAAAAAAAACTTATTTCATTGATGCGATTCATTAATAGCTCTCTGAATAATGCACATTTAAACTAAAATTGACTTCACAAATGAAAGGTAATTCATTTCCTTCTTTCTCGTTCCAATCGCTACTTTTCAACATAAGAAATACCATTCTTTGAGCGATTTAGTTACCTTCTTTCCTCTTAACCTTAAGCTCTCTTCTCATTATTCCAGACTTCCCCGATCGAAGAGCCGTCTTCTTTTTAAAAAATTTCAACAATACACAACACCTTTGGTGAACTATGCTTCACAACCGAAAAAAATGACCAAGATAAAACTGACCAAGAAGAAGGCTGCGCCTTGCGTCATTCTCACCGCGACAGAAGGGTAAAAGTCGAGAAAGGGCTGCCACGGAGTGACTATCCCGGACCAAATCAACGCGCCAGCCGCTAGATAGTGCGGGGGAATCTTCGGCCCGAGGTACACATTGAAGAGAAAAGCTAGCAGCATACCGACGCCCGCTGATGAGTACAGTAACACCCGGAGCAGCCTCAAAACTATCACCTAAGGTTTGATTGCTTCCACGCCGAGTTGAATACCCATCTTAGTTCACCTATAGCTCACCAAACTTGTGAAATTTCTCTCGGTCACCCGCTCGGTCCTCCGAAGTTTTTTTTTGAAGGTGAAGAAAGTATAAAAGAAGTTGATTTAAATAACAATTGAAAGCTTGTAAATAAAAAAATTGTCCAATAATCAAACTACGGCCCCGACTACGCGAAATACAAGATTGATTGTTTTGACAAAACAAACCTAAGACTTTGTTGACTACCCCTCCTCTCCCCTCTCTCCGATTGCCCGGTCAACCGCACGAGAAAATTATATTCAATACATCCTGGTGAGCTATGGACAAGACCGGTGAATAAAAACTTAATACTTATCATTACTCCGTTCAAAAAAGTCAATTCAGAAAACACGAAAAATCACAAGGGGGTTTCTACAGGGACATATCGAAGCGGATTATATTATATTGATTTTGAAGCTTTAAAATGTTAAAAAGAGGAATGATTAGAAGGGGAAATCCACTAAAAGCCGCAATCATCAAAATAATCGAAAAACTACCGCTCTTACCAGCTGAGCCTAGCATAATGAGAAGCGAATCAGAAATGAAGACCAAAGACGACCGAAATCGAAAAACAAAAGAGGTCAAGAATGTGAAAAACCTCAGGGTAATTCTATTACCCGCGATGCGGGTCGAATTTATGCGCAAATCTATGCGCTATCTGAAAAGCGCTTTTAGAACAAATGCTTTGTTTGTATTTGTTTTCTTTCTTTTCATCGCAAGCAAAAGTGTGTAATTCCCACATGAATAACTTTCTTGATCTACACCCCAAGAGGGCGAAAGGTAAGAAACAGCCTGCTTCATAATATACGCCAGCGCTCGAATCTTTTCTTGTTTTGGCAGCTGCAAGAGATCTAGAGTAAGACAAAACCCCAGTTTTCTATATCCTTGAAGTTACACCCCATATTTCGATTGCTGTTGTAAGCGGAACCTGTTATAGATGGAGGCGTTGCTCTTCTGATAACTCAGATCATCTATTGATTCCCATGGAGAATCTTCGACAGTATCTTCAATAAATACAACTTTTTTTTGATTTTGCTCCATACAACTTTTTTTTGTGCAAAACCTCAGATTTAGAGAATAAAGAGGATGTTTTAAAGCACTTTTGAACTTTTTTATATAATTCAATTCAATTTCAATTCTTCTTGATATCTTCAATTTAGTATTCATACGAATTGATTGATCATCTTCACTTCCAGAGTAATGTTCTACTTAAACATTTCAAGATTTTAATCATTTCCAATACCATACAAGAACAAATAGTATGATCTCACCATCTATTCCGGTTTCTTTATATCGCTGTGTCGTAGTTATGAAAGTGACGTTTTCGGTTCTCCCACGCTTGTCATTCGTTTTTTGGACCGAGCTGGTTTTATCTTCCTTTAAGGTGAGTTTGTCCACTCCCGTGATGTTCCATTGCGTGACCTCTCTCTTCAACCTCCAATCTGAAACAGGGGTAAAATGGCGAAGTCCTTCCGAGTGTTGGCGGACCTCGGCCTTGAGCTTTAACAGGTATACATATATTTATCTTGCAGAGCGGAACCCTACTCATGAAACTCAGCGTCGAGAAAACCTTTTTTTCGCCATGGGTGGGTCCCTGATCAGAAATGTTTCCGCTTTTTTGCGGGCCTCTGTGTCTTATTCGGACGCAATGTCAAACTCCTGACTTGTAAGAGAACAATGGCCACGGTTTGTCAACACAGAGCTCATTATCGTAGTAATATGCGTTCATTTTTAATTTCGAGTCGTTTATCGCCTTTCTCTTCTCTATGATGACGGCGGTTTGTACGAACAAAGACGGATTGACGTTGATTGCTCCATTATTGTTTTGTTAAGGCACACGTTTCAGTTTCGAACGACACTATTAGAACGGACGCGATATTTCTCACTAGCACAGTTATCAAGGTCACTCTCACCTACTTCATTATTCGTCTCTGTCGACTAGTGATTCCATCATTCTTCTTTTACTGAGAAATTTTGTGCAGAGAAAATTACCAACTGATATGCATCTAATCAATACATTTCCGAAGAATGAGATCATCCTCAAGCTATACTTTTCGGTGGCCTTCAAAAGATATGCTGTACCCGTCGGCTACTCGATGCGATTTTACCGGGACTTTTATCATTTCGATTGTTCTTCAACTAACGAAAACCAACTAGCCTGAAGAAAAAATAGAAAGTTTATGAGTTCACGGCCTGTATAAAACTCTTTACTTGATCTTATTTCGGTGTCTCTCGGCGTTAGACATTTGGCCGGCGGCATAACGATATCATCTTTGCATAACCTTACTTTTTAAGAGGCCATCTTAGGAGTTTTATCTGTCCGATTAGAACATCAGAAACTGTTTAGACTTTTTACACAAAGAAAGTTTCATCGCGCAGGTCAAACAGGCGTTTTCGGTGACCACCCACAAGCGAAACCTGATACGCACTCAAAAAATTTTTTTTTAAAACTACCTTTAGGGAGAGGTATTATTGTCTTTTTAAACTCGATACAAAGAAGCGTGAAATTGTTCGAGTTTTTCTTTTGCACTTGCTAGCAAGGAATACCTTGAATAGATGGATGAGCGTTCTCCAATGAAGGGAAAGGGCGAAGAAGTGGATGGAAAGAGGGAATGAGGATGCTGCTTAGGTGCAGCAGACACACATTGGCGAGGAGAGAGGAGCAGGCCATCACTCCCAGCAGGAGCTCCCACCTCCTCACTCCCACACAACACATCTCTCTCCTTACGCAATCCTGAACGAGAAATATGAAGAATTTTTTTTAACCACAATTTGAGTACATTTGTAACGTTTCGAATTACATGAAATTTTGAAAAAACGCTTATGGGCGATAGTAACGCAGAGTGTTCCCGCTCAAATCTGATTTTTTCTCGTGTAATGAAGGTTTTTCGGATCCTTGTGATCGTCTGAGCAAAATGATCGACAGCAAGATGGACTTTAATTGGTTAAAACAGCTTTTTTCATTCTTATTTTGACAAATTCAGTCAATGAAACCAGTAATAATTTTATAATGAGAGTGAAATTTCTGAAGCAGTCTCGTTTCTAAGCCGTACGGCCTCGTCAGCGTAACCTTTACCTAAGCCTAAGCGAGAAAAAAAAAACAGTAAAAAATACCTGAAAGCCTGTCATACCTGTCAAAATGTGACCCAGCGCACGACACATTCCAGTAGTGTCATGCGCTGGGTCACACTGATGCTTGTATATTTATATTAGTTTTTTTTAAAAAAACAGTTTTAACCGGTCTAATTTAATTCAAAAAAGCTTAATTTTGTTGCTCGCAAAGTCACAACAAGTCATTATAAGCTTTGTTCATGAACAATAAATAAAAAACAAACGAAATAACCATTTGAAGTTTTCGAAAAAAAAAACTTTACTCGAAAAAATTTGTTCTAAACCGATTCAAATCGCGCTTGCTGTCGATATTTTTACTCAGGCACTTTTACACTTTAGGGACACCCCCCTACCAGAGGTGCACTTTTACACTTTAGGGACACCCCCCTACCAGAGGTGCACTTTTACACTTTAGGGACACCCCCCTACCAGAGGTGCACTTTTACACTTTAGGGACACCCTCCTACCAGAGGTGCAATGGGTCATACGTCACTTTAGGGACACCCCCCTACCAGAAGTGCAATGGGTCATACGTCTGACTTTCTAACATTTACAAAAAATTATTTAACGTTAAAAAATTACTTTTACGAGAAAAAAAAAATTTTTACATTAAAAAACGCTTAGGCTTAGAAAAAGTTTACGCTAACAAGGCCCTACGGCTTAGTCTAACGAGACCGTATCAAAAATTGTGAGTATATAGACTTTTAACTGTTGTTTTCGGATTCGCACTCACTGGTCAGGAGCTGTAATTTAGCGCATCATCAGATGCTTCTCATATGATAAAAAATAATCTGACTGAGTAAAATCAAAAACGTTTGCTGTAATTCAAAATCTAAAATTTCATGGAACACTTACAGAAACTAAAGAAAACTTGGTTCACTGGGGGGGGGGCTTTTAAAACATAATTTTTTAAAAGATTCTTTTTACATTAAAAACGCTTAGGTTTAAGAAAAAGTTTAAGCTAACGAGGCCGTACGGCTTAGGCGAACGAGACCGCATAAGAAAAATTACATTTTTTGTTTTTTAAAAACATTTTTTGAACGCACCGAAAAAAGCCACCCCCCCCCAAGTGAAGCGGAGCCCCCTCCTCAAGTAAATTTGTGCCGAAAGCTTAATTCAAAAATTAGACGGGATAAAACTACAATACTGTGATAATTGTTCCACACGGCCTCAAAATTTTTTGCACGACTAGAATATGAATAAAACGGCTAAAATCTCTATGGACGTCTAAAGTAGATTAGAGCCATTCTCGCAATCTCCACTCCCGATTTCTTAATACCCTCTTACTGAATATAGCGACCGTTCACCTTCACTAGAAAGTGAGTCCATGCATATCGCGATGAGTATTGTTCTTAAATATAATTTATGCACAAAAAATATGTATGAGAAAAAATACAGTTAAAAATGTTGTTAATACAAAAAGCTACTATGCAAGCTAATTTGTATTCCAAACTCGAAAAAGAGGAGTAACAAAGCCACCCTTTTTTGTTCTTCCGATCACGGTTCCAATTGTGATGGAAAAAGAACTTTACCGGAACAGGTAACAACGGAGAGACGGCATCCACTCGCTTTCATCATTACTTGTGTGTAAAGGTTGAATAATCCCCATCGCGTGATATCAAAAGATTCGCTCTCTTCAAGACAGGCTATTGAAATAAATTCAAAGCTTACAATTGTACTTTTTCACTATCTGGTGCAACAAGCTTTTAGAAATATTAGAACTTCAAGATTTAAATTTTTTTGAAAATCAAACTGAAGAAAAAAGTTCTCAAATTTTGAACGAGTCACCAGCAAGGATATGTGAATACAAGAGAAAGCTTCTGACAGAAATTGAGCAACTTCTTCACGTTTCAAGACACTAGTTAAGTGAAAGAGAAGTAAGAGAAGCGAGTAGCTAATCTTGACTTCTGCCCCTTCCAATGTACACATTGAGATTCCAAGCAATATAATGAACGGAGTAAAAGAGAACTTTCATGTATAATTGCCATTTTCGGAGAAAAGAGAAGGAATGACTAATCTGAACAGTCATCTCACTCCACTGAACCCTCTCTTTTTTTTTCTCCTCTCCAACTCGTATCGTTTCTTCTCCGTTCTTTTCTGTTCCTTTCTCTAATGTTAATTCCATAGTCTATTCCTTTCCCTGTAACTAAGCTTGGGTCTTTTCATTTTGTTTCCTTTTTTGAGAAAATAAGCCGATGCGTTCCTGCTCTCTTTCCGTTTTTTTCTCCTCTGTTTCTCAATTTCTCTCTCTCTACCTTACTCTCTCTTTCTTCCTCCTCTCTTTCTATTTCTGTCTTTCTTATACATATATCTCTTCATTTCTTACTAACTTTTTTCTTTGTATTTTCAAGTGTTTCCTCTCTTGCCTGTATAATACTCTCCTATTCCTTCCTGTCTCTTCTAGTACTAGTCGGTTAATCAATAACCGAAGAATCATTTGGACTTGTCACCGAAGGAGTGAGCAAATGCTTGAAGCATAGAGTATTTCAGTTTGAGAGAGCAACAAACTCAGCCAACTCTATCGGGTAGTCGTCGCTGTCTTTTGTTACTCCTTCTTGCCTTTGTCGAGAAATGAAAACTTTTAGACAGTAGAACTTTATTGAGCACGTAGTAAAAATCAGGTTTTAAGCAGAAGGTGCATTATCAGATAGAAATGCATTCAAAGGACTACAAGGCAATACATTATTTATTAAAACAAGAGAAAACAGTGTAATGATTGAGAATGGATGTGATGGCAGTTGGGTAGCATGTGTGGAGAGCGCTCCAGGCTGCCCAGGGCAGAGTAAGCATGCAGCTAATCGCATCGCCATTAAGGGCGAAGAAGCCATCAAGGGCAACTATTAAATGACCGGTATCGAGGAGAGCAAGTGATTATTCATATGGCGGAGAAGAGAGAGTTCAGCGGAGGCAAGAAGGCAAGAGGAGGAGTTCCTGAGGAAAGCAGCTGTTCCCCCTCTTCTATTATATCGGTATGTATATATACATTGCGGAAGCTCCGACGAAAGATGGAGTCAAAATTGAATGTATGGAAATTTGAAAACAGAAATCAAGGGTTTGAAAAGTCGCCAGAAGCGAAATTGTAGAAACAAAGAGAGAGAGATAGAGAAAAAAGAGGAAAAGAGACATATAAAGAAAGAAAACCCTGAAAGCCAACTGGCTAAGTTCTGAAGAAAAAAAACACAACAATTTTATAAATCCTAGAAGGTGGTGACAGATAATGAAGTTGACCTGTTTAGTACCTCGCTATATCACACAAATTTGAAACAAAGTTGAACATGGAGCGAGTAAATGTAGAGGTAAATTCACAATGTTTTGACGAAACTAACATTTGAAGCAAAAATACAAAAGATGAAGCAAGAAACTGGTGAACTATGGATAAAAAAGAGGCCTTATTGAATCATGAATCGGGAAACATCATTATGCTTATTGTTATTACACCGAAACGCTCTGTGAGCGAACAACTCATCTCCTTGAGAGGAATGAGGACAAAGGGCTACTCATAAACTATTAATAGGTGTGAAGCTGAAGAAGTATAAAATGTTGAATGAATATTGAATCACTCCTTCCACTTCTCGAAATCAATGGAGGGAATGGCAGTGCAAGGGGTGAGGGATGACTTCGGTTGCAGGAATGCATCTTCTTGAATGACCTCGAAGTGGTCACCGTTGTCACAGATAATTCTTGAGAGACTGGCTTTTTGGATTTCCGCCAATTGGGCTGCCGTGAAGATTCCGGGGTTCTCGAAGTAGAATCTCAACAAGTCATCATTGTTTAAGTTCCACTATTGAAAAAGAAGAAAAATAACCACAAAAAACTATAAATCAACTCGAAGGTAATACATAGTTAAACCCGACTAAAGAATAACTTGTTGAAAAGAGAATAAAACAAAATAATATTTTCGTCAAAAGTTAAAAAAGGGAAAGAAAGTCAGAAGACTATGTAGTTGCTAGCTAATCGACGAAAACAATAGCTAATGAACAATCGCCAAAAATTATTATATGTATACAAGACAAGGAAAATAGCTGATCACCAACCGGTCTCCATCCCTGGACCTCTTGAACTGCTCACCGATGACGCAGCTGAGGGTCGTCCCAACCAGTCCGCCCACGACGGGGTCCTCGAGCATCGCTCCGACGTAGAAGTCGACGTCGTCGGTTGTGTTGTAGTTCTTGGCAAGACCTGCTCGGAGGTTCTGATCCAGAATCATATCCTTGAAGTCCTCAAAGTCCTTTGCCTGGGGCAATCCACAGAAAGCTCTCATCTTGTTGTAAGAGGGGATTCCATGGTCGCGCCCTCTTTGGATGTTAAGAGATCCGAGATCAGTACTAGAAAAGAACAATCTCTTCGGAACATAACTTCAGTTGAGTACTCTTGCTCTTCATTCTCTCTCTCTATCTCTATCTCTATCTCTCTTACTCTTTATCTACCTTTGAGTCTCGCTCTTTCCCCGTATCTCTCCTTTTTTCCCCTCTGTCCCTCTCCCTCTTTCACTCATCACACTTTACTTTATCAAAGACTCATTGTTTAAAATATCATGGAAAGCACTCAAGCAACATAATTATAACTAGGAATGGGAATGAAAATAGATAAACACATGCTGAAAGTCAAGCATGACCCGAAGGTCCTTCCAAAAATATGCAAAAAAATCGATCCATTAGTTCAGAAATCGACTGTCCCAACAATTAAGATCATGGTCTTTTGGGATAGATAGCGCTCTCAAAGCTGAAGCTTCAAAAATAAGTTATGCAAAAAGGACCTTCCAAACATCTTCTCAGTGATGGCTGGAGTCATCCGATGCGGCCTCTTGACTGCGGTGATAAGGAACCCTCTTAGGATGGGATCGATACCGCCTTCGAAGAGGATCTTGCCGCTCTTAAAGACGCCATCGCTGAAGGAGAAGCCCCCGTGAGAGGAATTCTGGCCTGAGAAGTCCACTCTCTGGTAGAACTCCTCGATCATTCCGTGCCCGAAACGGAAGGCTCCAGTGGTGAATTCGTTGGCGATGGTCGCGTCTATCTAGAAAATGAGCCTATGAGTGATGATAACTAGCATGGTATCATGATATTTTGCGAGGCTCTTGTCCGGGAGGTTTTAAATTTGACCCCTCATCCCGTACAGACCAATTTCAAATAAGAGGGATATGATATATTGGTATTGGTTGGATAATCCTGATTCTCTTCGCTGCAGCCAGTCAGCAGATACTGGTTCCATCGGGATAGGTTTGTTTATCTTCTCAGGGGAGTGCGTACCCTGCGACGAGGCCGGAACAAACGCGAATAAGATTATTACTTTTGATAATTCTTGATAATCAGTACCTGGCTCTGTGTTTGCCATACGCCTAGGATATTTCTCTTACCGAATCCTCTGAAACAAAACATTTTCCTGATTCTAATCACCTCTAA
>OZ057404.1:42612026-42647590 GCA_964056735.1 Allodiplogaster pararmata
ATGACGCAATCGCTTGATAAGCATGCGTGAATAAGAGAACAAGGCACATGAGCCTTTCATATAACACTATCGCATGGAATAGCAATGTGTCCCCGTGGTGTAATGGTAACACGCGCTCCCGGTTTGAGTCGAGATGGTCTGGGTTCGATCCCGCCCGGTGGACTAGCTTTTTTTCTGTGCGACAGTTCAATCCTTTTTCATCTTAACCAGGCGTCACTGCCTTTAAACTGTGTAACTTAGAATTTGAAGATTTATCATTCATCTTCCATCTCTTTTCTGTCTTAATCGTGAACTCTGGAGTTACGCTCCATTCATGACGCATTCGCTTGATAAGCATGCGTGACTAAGAGAACAAGGCACACGAGCCTTTCATATAACACTATCGCACGGAATAGCAATGTGTCCCCGTGGTGTAATGGTAACACGCGCTCCCGGTTTGAGTCGAGATGGTCTGGGTTCGATCCCGCCCGGTGGACTAGCTTTTTTTTCTGTGCGATATTTCAATCCTTTTTCATCTTAACCAGGCTTCACTGCCTTTAAACTGTGTATATTAGAATTTGAAGATTTATCATTCATCTTCCATCTCTCTTCTGTCTTAATCGTGAACTCTGGAGTTACGCTCCATTCATGACGCAATCGCTTGATAAGCATGCGTGACTAAGAGAACAAGGCACATGAGCCTTTCATATAGCACTATCGCACGGAATATGTAGCAATGTGTCCCCGTGGTGTAATGGTAACACGCGCTCCCGGTTTGAGTTGAGATGGTCTTGGTTCGATCCCGACCGGTGGACTACCTTTTTTCTGTGCGACAGTTCAATCCTTTTTCGTCTTAACCAGGCGTCACTGCCTTTAAACTGTGTAACTTAGAATTTGAAGATTTATCATTCATCTTCCATCTCTTTTCTGTCTTAATCGTGAACTCTGGAGTTACGCTCCATTCATGACGCAATCGCTTGATAAGCATGCGTGACTAAGAGAACAAGGCACATGAGCCTTTCATATAGCACTATCGCACGGAATATGTAGCAATGTGTCCCCGTGGTGTAATGGTAACACGCGCTCCCGGTTTGAGTTGAGATGGTCTTGGTTCGATCCCGACCGGTGGGCTACCTTTTTTCTGTGCGATAGTTCAATCCTTTTTCATCTTAACCAGGCGTCACTGCTTTTAAACTGTGTAACTTAGAACTTGAAAACTTACAAGTGCTTGGCCATAATGAAATTCAAAAAAGGATATTTAAAAAAAAGAATAACAAATAATAATAAGAATTTCAAATAAAAAATAAATGAATAAATAAATAAAAATAATTATAAGATTGTGGACAAAGGGCCCTCACCTCATGTATGGCCTGAAACTGGCTCCCTGCATAGGATTCATCAGATTGTTGCAAGTTCCATCTAGAGATCGGTACATCAGATGATAGCAGATGTGATTCTCGCAATTTACGCTAGTCTCTTGCTGGAAATCAGTTGAAAATTACCATTTGAACCTTTTTGATTTTTTGTTTGTTTTTCTTCTCGACATTGTCGTCATTTAATATATAATTATTGCATGTTAATTGCATTCGCGCTCGCGACAATATAACACTGTGAAGTACTGTTACAATATTGTTGAATTAGAAAAATAAATGAATTGTCAATTTTTTTCTTCTTTTGGCTTGTTCATTCCTTTTGACATACGAAAACATAGGTTTGATAATGATTAATATAAAAAATGCTTAATACCGATTAATGCAGGTACAAATTCTTAATTTTCATAAATTTTCGGTGAAAATTCGAATTACCTCGCCTTAACTAGTTTTTTCTTGTGCTTAAGTTGATCTTTGACTATAACAAACAAAAGGGATCTAAAAACTTATAAGAAAAGTAACTTTACATTGTTATTTTTTTCAATTCAAGCTTTTAACCAACAGCTATATCGAACACCATACAGCCTTCCATTTGAAGTATTGTGACATTGTCATTGCAAATAATTAACGAGTTTCTGGAAATGTAACGATGCGTGAATTAATAAATGTTAAAACTATGGTAAAAAATTTACTTGAGGAACACATCCATTGGGAACAGCTCGGGTGATATCATCCAAGGAAAGCGCAGTCCTGTCACTTGTTTCTTCCACAGGGTCTACCAAGTGAGATCTAACCATTACCTGCAAGACTCATCAATTATATTTGATTGATTAAAAATGAATAAATATTCCTTTAAAATCACTCATAAATAAAGAAGTGAATAAACAATAATGTTCAGATGTTCAGTTTGATACGGACGACATGGTCAGCCTTTGCACGGAAGAAAAAATGAGATAACAATTGAGCCTAGCCTATTTTGTATGATATTTCAAATGAAAATAGCCAACTAAAAGTCCAGTGAATTCCTGAAGTCGGAGAGATCTGTTAATTATAGTTTTGTATTTCTCCCCTTAAAGTTATCATTATTTTTCTCTGTAGTTTTCCATATTTTCATTTGAAAGATTTTTTCTATTCAGTAACAACTAATGATTTTCACTGTAACTCTCAACGCTTTTTGAGTACTTTAAGGTCAGCTTATTTATCTGTAGCAAGATTTTTTCTGTTGTTGTTTTAACATCAAGTTCTTCAAGTTTAAATCCAAATTGAAAGCTTTTTCCAAACTTTTTCATAAAGATTGATTGCAGACGTCGATAAAAAATCAGAAGAGAAGTTTTCAATAAAGTGTGAATCCATATAAGATCAGTATATGATCCCGCTGGTGTCGTGATGAATAAGAACCGAATTGAAAGACGACCAGAGACGAAAAACTCGAGAAATGAGAGAAGTCTTGGGAGTGATAGGGCAGGTGAGAAAAATATAAGGCAATTTATATGTAAGACTAGGGTGTGCAAAACTTGTATTATTATTGTAAAGAGTAATAGAATAAAAAGTGAAAAAATAAGGGACAATTTCTCAGAACTCAAGTCAGAGACAGATTAGGAAATATTATAGAAAAGAAAATTAATTGAATTTTCGGGAAAAATTTTTTTCGGAAAACTTCAAGAGGAGAATGGATTGGTACAACTAATGACTATTATGACCCAATCTTTCTGAAAAGAAACACTATAGTTATATTAATAGCTGTGAAGATTCAATAAACATTCTCTACCAAAACAGAGTGAAAACGTGTTTTTTTCAAAAAAATTCACGAGTTTTGTATTGAAATAACTTTTTTCAAATGTTATTTTTGAAATCTAAACAGTGTAAATGTTTCAAATAAATGTAGGTATAAAAATATGTCAAACTTTCTGTTTTCCCGCGATCTCACAGCTTTAAAGTGTGACTATTTAAAAAGATTCGATTTTTCGTGCTCGTGACCTCCGATCATCATTGAGCAAAATCAAGTCAGAGGTTAATAGAGAGCGAGAAACGCAGTATACTGTAGAAGATTGAGGAGAAAGAGAGAGAGAGAGAGAGAGAGAGAGAGAGAGAGAGAGAGAGAGAGAGAGAGAGAGAGAGAGAGAGAGAGAGAGAGAAAGAGAGAGAGAGAAATAGATAAAGAGAGAGAGAAATACAGAAAGAGAGAGGGAGCGAGAGAGAGAGAAAGAGCAGAATGTACTCCAACCGCTACCGCAACATTTCAAACCTCTGTTATAGTGTTGAAGTGCTGCTTGGCTTCGGTGCATGAAGCGACGGTCGGGCCGTTTCCGAATGCACTGGCGACTGAATGAGAAGGAGTCGCTGTCGCAGACTGAGTTGCTGACTCTGGAATGGTTGTAGATGGTCTCCTCTCTCATGGTATTTTCTCCCCTCTCATCATGTGTTTTCTTGTTTTTTCCCATTCCTTCCCCCCTTTTTGCAAGAATCTTCTCATGATCAGGGATGAGATAAGAAGACTGACCGGTTCAGCCCAGTCAACCTTACTGAGGGCTCAAGGTAAGCAGTAGAAAGGGAAAGCCATGTCTTTGACCCGAGAAATAAGCAAAAGTAAGCAAAAGCGAGGAAAGACCTTGACACGAAAGCAATCAAACTGACAAGAAATTTAGCAATACTACTTAGTAGCCGAGAAAAGGCAAATGACTGCGGCTGTCACAGAAAGGGTGTATAAACGTAATGAAATTCCCTTTTGAGCATCTTTCTCGTAACTGATAATGATATGTGCGGTGAATGACTCGAGTTTAAGTTATTCATTTATGCTTAGTGCAAAAATTAAACAGTCGTCTGTCTCGATTTAAGTTATAAAGCAAATATCAGTCTCCCCTATGAGTCTCTAACTATGTTACTCAATCTCCAACTTCTGCAACCTTTTCCGATAAGTAACTTGCATTACTATATGAAGTGCCCGTGAATAATAAGCAAGAAGAAACGGCATTTCGTCTATTAAAAGACTTCTCTAGTAAAACGAATGAACAGGAAAAGAGAGTCTCGTCATAATCGCTCAAGAGTCCTCTTTGCTATTGGACAACTTTTTTACTCATATGATTCTTCTCTTCTTTGGCCACACAACGAGCTGAGGAAATGAAACTTCTGTCATAAATAGAAACGTTTTTGTTATTCAGGTTAAAGAAAAAGGAATGAATTCACGTTCAAACTTTGAAGTGTGGGATTTCCAGGATTACCAAAACTTTCAACAAATGTTCTTTTGGTTACAGCCTTCAAGTACAGTTTCGACCCGAATGCAATCTTTCCACAAAGGCTTGAACATCCAAGACAGAAAGTGAACAAAGAGTTGTTGATATTGAAAATAAGAATACACTTGATAGGCTGCGTTTTGATTCCACAAATGCTGTACATTTGTACTGTTTTACATGTTTTCTAGATCAAATTTTTTTTATAGCAAAGTTTCGCCTAAATATTCAGATTCGTATAACCTTGCTTCAATGTAAACAGTCCGTTCACTCATAAGACTGTTCGAAATGCACTTCTTGTTACCGTAGCTCTTTTCGTGATTTCTAGCGAAATGGTACAAAGGCTAGATGTTTGCTAAAATAGCTACGCAACACAGAAAACTTCAAATTGAACAGATAATTGGAAAGAGCATGCCAAAAGGCCATGTATTTCTCACAACTGACTCAACACACTATACGTGTTTGTGACTTGAAACTTAGTCGCAAATATTTTTTTAACCCAAGCCTCTTTTTTACCAAGTATAAACCGTTGAGAATGTAACTGGTCCGTAGCCTTAGCTGAAAAAATGGAGATGTTTTTTCCATAAATATTAGTTTTTAGTAGTGCAAATTACAAATTCTCTCACTTTTCCGGCCTTTTTACTTAATCTCCCATTACATACGCGTTTTGAGCGTCCCAAGCACCACGTACAATATGACGATAGAATTAGAATTTGTACCACGGTTGTCATATGATTAGGTACCGAAGTTATCATCTGAATAGTTACCAAAAGTACCATCTGACTACGTACCAAAGGTTATTTTGACCAGGTACCAAACGTACCATCTGACCAGGTACCAGAGATATCATTCGATAAGTGGATACCCATGGTATCATATGACTACATATCAAAGGTACCATCGGGGAAAACATATGTATTATTTTATAATCCAAGGTGTTTCCGATTTTTAATGGTATTTGCAACGTGGTCTTTCAGGTAATACTTCCGTTTGTTGGCCTTTCCCCTCAAATCACTTCCTCATTGATTTGCTTGACTATCTTTTTCTTGAGTTTTTAAAATTCGTCCTTGAGCTTCTCGCGCTCAGAGCAAAAGTCGCACGCAAGTTCTCATGCTACTATTTCTCATTTGAGTTTGGGAACATACATAGTCGCTTCTTCAATCCCATTCCTTTCAATGAGAATTTTTCATCCGGGTTTATAACTTCTTTTTGTGGTGTGTTTCCAAATTCTGCATGGATAAAACTATCAAACTGAACGGTCTGGCGAAGATTTCCATCTCACGTTGTGAAACAAAGACCATTTGATGAGTAAGATTACAGTAAATTTCTGCAGCTACCAAGTTCCAAATCGAAATTCAAGTTTTAAGGTAGAATGAGTAGAATGAGGTACCAGTTCCGATTGCAGAAGTGTGATCATATCCCGTGTTCGAGATTTCAAGCAAAACATTTCTAGGTTGATACAACAGATCTTCTTGGTCCTATAGACCGTAGCGAATTAACACACATTTATTCGAAAGACCAATCTTCAACTGAACTGTCACTCTTCGCTTCTTTCAACCACTAAACCTAAAAGTTCCAATCCAAATGAATTATTTCTACTTGTCAATTTAATGTCAATTCCAATTTCAATTTCAGTTCCAAAGTCAATTTAAAAATCTAAAGGATTCGGAGACTGGGAATTTCATGGTCAAAAGCTCAAAGTATTGATCCTCGGTTGACAAATGTGTCCAGAAAGTTTTTTTGTCGGAAGTAAATATGACTAATCACTCTCATAAAGAACTTCGCTTTTATGCTCAACTTTAACGTTTTGTAATAGCGGTGACACTCATGATATATATATATATATATTTCTAATTTCTTCCTCTCTCCCTCTTTTCTCTCCTTAAGAACAATTTAGGTTACTTCTATCAAAAACTTTAAAACTCAAAACCGATTATTCCATTTCATATCTTAGCTTTCACTGCCAGTCTCTTTCCCTTCCTCTCTAAATCCCTAATTCTCTTTCCTCTCTTTTTTGTTATTCTTTTTCTCTTTCGTGGCTGACTTTTTCTATATTCCTCTCCTTCTCAACAGTTTCCTTTTTCGTACCTCTCTGTTTCTTTTCTCCTTGTTTGAGAGAGATCTGTTCTCCCTTTCCCATTCTCTATTCCTCTTTCTCTCACATTTTTTCCGTAGTCTCTTTCTAATCCTCTCCCTATTCATTTCCTTCTTTCTCTCATATTTTCTAACTCTTTAGTTTCGACTCAGTGGTAGCAATGAACTCTTCTCAAACTCAAACACCTTTCACAAGTAATCAGCAGCATTAAGAGAAGATCGAGAGTCTCTCAGAGGAATAAAGAGACAAAGCGGAAAAGGGTGAGAGAGGGTATCTTTCCCTTTTGGTCCTTTTTCTTTTGATTCTCGTCAACGTTTTCTGCGAGAAGAATGGCAACTGAGAGCTTGAGGGTTAGGTCTAGCAATCGTTGCTGTAAAATATATAAAGAAACTGGATTGCTCTTCTCACCGAACAAGAGAAAGAAGTGGTTAGAGAAGGGCGAGGTGAAGGGGGATTCGAGAGACGCATGCATGGTGAGGAGTCGGATGGGGTTTAATTAAAGGTTAGCGACCAACTATCACCGAATGTTACTGAACAATGAGAAGGAGAGGATGGTCACACGCGAGGGACACACTATGCGAGGAGACTATCAAAACAATACTGAAAGGGAAATCAGAGGAAAACAATCCATGAAAAAAGGGTGGTAAACCACTGACTTGGTTAGAGTGAGAAAGAGAAAGGAAAAGAAGAGAAGAAAAAAAGAGAGAAAGATTGAGTGAGGGAGTGAGATGAGGAGAGAGAGTTAGAGAAGGAGAGAGAGGATAGAGTTGAGCTTAAAGGTAGGGAGAGAGGGATTACAGAGAGAAAAAGAGACGAAAGATAGAAAAAAGGGAATATGGTGAGAAAGGTGAGAAAAACTAAGTGACGCCAAAGATAGTCTGCTCTGCGGAATGGTGCTTGAAAGGCATAAACAAGGGCGTATTGAATGCGTTCCATGCTTTCGAGGCAGGATGAATAGAAGGGATGAACCGAAAAGAAGAGAGAGATTAAGACATATCAAGTGATAGAGATAGGAAGAGAGACGGAAACAGAGAGATCAAGAGATAGATATAGAAAGAAAAAGAAAGACAGGTAGATGGGTAGAAGGAGAAATAGATAAAATAGGATTAAAAAGCAAAAGAAAGAGGAAAGTATTTCACAACAAAAAAACAACGGGTTGAAAGAGCGGGAAACAACGGGTTGAAAGAGCGGGAAACAACGGGTTGAAAGAGCGGGAAACAACGGTCCATTGGCAAATTAGTGCAGGTTCGGTATAACAAAGATTGCTTCATTCTGACAGAAAACGTCGCGAAAAAAAGAGTTCTTCTTTTGGTTTCAAAAGTTTGATATACTACAAGAGAAATATGGAAGGATGAGACTTAAAGTAGCAATACATTAGTTAGAAATAAATTAAACGAATAATAATGAATGAGTAAAGAATTAATAACATTTGAATAAATAACAAAAGGTGAATCTTAGAAGAAGCAACAAACCAGCTTGGGGCGATGCTGAAGAGGAAGAAGCAGTCGACTGAGTTGGAGAGGAGGACTGCTGAGCTGGACATGTCCCACATGCTAATTGACAGTTAAAGCTCATCCATTCTTCGTTTGACTGTAACAGAGTCAATAGCTGAGTCGGTCGTTAGCTGAATAAGTCAATATATGAAACACTCCACAGTTAAGTCCGAAAAAAAGCTAAGTCAATCAGCAGCTCGAAGACAAGCTCATGACTTCTTTCGAAATAGTCTATCTGAAGTGAACTTTGTTTTTTTTCTCGTTATAGCTGGACAAAGCCCTGTCACACGCAATCATCGAGTGAAACAGATTAGTGCTTACGAATTCACATTAAATTATTTGATTGATTGTATAGCAAAAAAATTAGATCCTATGAGAATCATATTTAGTTACTAGAAAATAGAAAAGACAGTACAGTAAAGCATAGCAGAATAAAAAGTAAAGGATGTAGACTAAGCAAATGAGTACGATGATAACATACGATAAAAATATATTAATAATTGGAAAAATAACTCATTAATTGTTCATGAAATCCGCTGTTTTGGTGATGACTATCATCAATATTCCTTTGAATTGATATGGGTCGATAAGTGATAAGTGTTATCGTACAACACCACAAAGAAGATTTTGTAAGTTTACTGTATTTTTTCAAAGTAAAGAAACTTTCTCTACAACGAACCAAATCGGAGTTTTCTTTTTTTTTAAAATTAGAGAGAGTTTATGATCGAAATTTAAATATCACGTAATTTTTGATCAGTGAGTTCCTTAAATTGTATAAAAATCACTCATTTTTGCGATTACATCAGCGAAGTAACTCTTTAAAAGCAGTGTAAGCTCTCAAAGATGATCTTATCCGATAAAAGAATAATTTTTTTTAAAAAAGTTGAAATAAAAAAAGTAACTGATTTCTGATGATCACGATAGACACAGAGTTAACCAATAAAATGGGTTCAAATGAGCGGTCAATGTTTGAAAAAAGAACCAGCAAGTTAAAGTAGATATTCAGTTTTCAAATAAAAAAGCCAGGCTTGCAAAGATGTATTATTAAGAACTTGCAAAAGAAACAATATTTAGAAGCACTTTGGAAACAAGGGAATGATGCAAAAGGAATGAAGATAGAGAAAGAGAAAGCAGAGTGAATGAATACAATCAGAGAAGAAAAGGAAAAGAGAAAAAATATAGAGGAACAAAGAAAAAATAGAGTTAGAGAGAGAGAGGAAGAAAGACAGAAAATAATGTTCATTGAACAGTCATATAACAAAAAACGAGAGAAAAATAGATAAAGCGCTGCCGGATTAATACAGAGAAAAGGAATCAAACAATCTTTTGAAACTTTTTTAGTTCAAAAAACTCAAAATAAGGTTAATTGAGAGAAGAAAAAAGTTTAAATAAGGTGATTAGAGAGAAATAGGTTTAGGGAAAAAAAACGAAGAAAAAAGAGATTTAAGAGCACTGCCAACTGACATAAGCCCTTGAAACTGATGAATAGGGCGGCTGAACTAACATGGCATTCCCCAATGGAAGCCCAGAATCGGCACCACTCGTGCTGGTCACAACAGCCATTCGTCAAGCATTTGAACCTTGACGTGACCGGCGGAGATAACTTCTGGGAGAGGCCATCTGAAAGGGTCTCTTCAGCTCTCTTATTACGACCCTTGACCAGAATCGCCCTTATCCCTTTGGTTTTCCTGCTTTGTCTTTTCCTCGCTCCATGTTCCTAAACAATTCCCTTATACTTCCACCCTTCCCCTCTTCTTCCCATACTTGCCACCTATTTCAACCTTCGACTGTTCCACTTCAAAAGCACACAAACTATTTGCTAGTTTACGCGCAGCACGCAGGCCATGTTCGTAGTGTAAAAAAGGAAAGAAAAGAAAAAAATAAAAAGTAAGTAAGAAAAAGAAGAAATATAAAAGGAGAGAGAAGGTCCGTGAGAAGAACATTCAGAGAAAGACAACATAAAAAGACGGAAATCTTGAAGTTTTAAAATATGAGAAAAAAGGCTTATAAAATAAAGAGAGAAAACAGTTTACTGTTTAAAAAAAGAAGAAAAAATAGCATGCTTAGAGAGAGAGAGAGAGAGAGAGAGAGAGAGGAGAGAGAGAGAAAGAGAAAGAAATTTATAGAGAGAGAGAGAGCTTGAGGTAAAAACAGAGATAAAAACGAACAATAGAACATATGATAAGGCCAAATGACAATAATAGGAAGTTAATCTAGAGGATGAAAACCACTTTCTGATCAACATAATTTTAATCCCATCTCCAGAATCAGAGATCATAAGTCTTCCGAAAAACAATGATCACTATAGAAATTTCATGATTCAGGTGTTCATTATGAGCTCTAGAGTGTATTCTTTTATGATCACAACAGCAAATTTAAAAACTTATTTCAAGTTTTCTTTCTTTAACTTTAAACAATAAATTATATAACCGCTATTTAACATTTTTCTTTGGCTCTTAGCATTAAATGATATTACAACTATTGAGCTTTGAAACATTGGGTTATATCAACAAAAAAACAACAATGTCTTATTAACGAAAAGGTTTACCATAAATGCCGTTTACATAAACAAATCAATTCTTTAGATAGAACTAACCAGTCTATTTATTCGGCTAAGAAGGGGAGATTTAGAGGAATAAAGAGAGGAAGTACAATAGAGCAGCTACTGCTGCCAACGTCTGCCCAGGGCAAGTTCATACAATGTCAAATCTTATCTATTCTACTCTGCCCTATTCATCCCGTCCATAACATTTCAGTATTTCTCCTCTCCCACAATACTCCCAACCCAATTCCCCACCTCCCATTCTTGTATCAAAATTTCTCTTTCAACTCATGGCAAAATTTCGTCTCACTCCCTCAGGCTATGAACCCGCTCAAATGAATGACACGAGAATAGGAAGTGGTCCGATATCACCTCAAAAGCTGCCTATCCTTTCAATCACACAAAAACACCTTTTTTCAAGCCAATAATTGATAAAGAAAACTAACGCTTCAATAATAGAAGAAAAATGATAAGAAGGCCTCTCATGTATGAAATAGTAAAGAAGAGTGGAGAAGAAAGGCTGAAGGTGAGGAAGAGAGAGAGACTCAGAGAAACCGAGAGTCAGACGGTCACGAGGGAGTGGGCTGGAAAGAGAGATTGAGGGAAAAAGAGAGCCAGACAACCCGAGAGAGTGCACGAAAGAGGGAGAAAGCGAAAAGAGCCCTTTCTATCTTTTTAGAAGAAGTTTGCTACTCTCCTCCCCTGAGCACATCCCAACCCCCTCCCCTCCCCCCCCTCGACAAAGACCGCCCCTTCATCTTATTACTCTTACTTTTCTTAATTTTTTCTTCACCGAATACGCTCATTTGCAGAAGCTCAGTGAAAGACCCTCAAGATGAAACGGTTCTAGAAACGGGATGTTTCGCACCTGACGCATTTTGATACCAAAGACAAATTTTAAGAAAAAAATTTAATGAAACTTTTTTATTTAATTGATATTTTCAATGCACAATTAGCTCAAAGTGAATATTTGACTCAACCGAAGAGGGTGTTCCGATTCATCATACGTTCTGCTATCTTATCTGTTAACCGTTTCAAATTTAAAAGTATAAAATTACAAAGTTTCTGAATATTTTGTATTTTGACAACAGAAAAAAAATGCAAGAGCTGACGTCACTCTTCATAGCTTTTGAATGCATTTTATCATATTATTTTTATTGGGAAAAAACCCCTAAAAATGCAATTTCATTTTGTTTTCGTTCTTTTTATGGTAACCATTGAAGAAGCCACTAAAAATAGGAGGAAAAAAAGTGGAAGAGAAGCTGGAGGAATTGAGGATATGAAAAGGAAGAGGGAGGGAGTTATATTTGAATGGAGTTTAGCAGTTGGGAGCGAAGGTCGAGGAGCAAAGCATAGAGCTTGTAAGTGGAATGTTCCGAAACGAGACCTTAGAAGTGGGCAAGAAATTAAGCGAAAAGTACTGGAGTAACTGAGAAACAAGAAAGACAGAAAGAGAAAGAGCGAGAGAGAAAAATGAAGAGGAAGAAAGACGGGAAAGAGAAACAGTCAAAGAGCAAAAGGAAAAAGATGAAGAGAAAAAGAGCGAGGAATAGACAAAAAAGGCGAGAAAAAGAAAAGGGAAAAAATAAGACTAGATAGGAGAGTTCCAAATTTCGTTAGCGGTTTTCTGAATCAGAAAACTGTTTATTTTGTGAACTCTTCGTGATTCTTGGTGCTAATAAGAAAATGAAAAGAAGTGTGACGGAATGAACATCTCTCGCCTTTTTCTTGTGAAGCGAAACAAAAAGAGCCGCTCCACCAGATCGCGGTCTAGGGTTAACACATTCTTCTTCTCCTTTACTACCCAATCACATTCCATTTAACACAGAAACTAACACTAAATTAAAAGTTGGAACACCAAACTCACCCTTTAAAGCTAACTCTAACTGTTTTACAAAAAAATAGATGAAGTTCTAACTCACCTTTTAATACCGATTTCGAGTTTATCACAGTTCCGTAAACCTATAATTTTTTATCTTTCTTTCTCTCTCTCATGTTCAATTCTTCACGATGAACTGCAACATTATTTGGTAACTAACGCAACTGCGCAATAACGTCGCAAACCGCCAATTTAGTTCGCTTATCACATAAGAAACGCTTTTGAAGAGCCGATACGCCTTTTAGCTCCGGCTTTAGACAAAGTGGCTGTCATGTGATACACGAGACTGTGTCTCAATTCCACTCATCAGCTTCGCTTTAGATCTCTTTCAAAAACTATTTTCACAAGAGAAAAGGCTTGGTTAGGGGTAAGTTCAGCGGAAACGAACGCAGAAATCAGACCAGCATAGATAGATACAAGCTGAGTCGTCTATGACCTTGAAGATCTGCAATAGATGTCGTTCAAAATCACAATATTTGTGATAAGATCTATTGTGTTTTTTGTTGTTGAAAATTGAGTCATCTGGAGATGTTTACATAGATTATCTGAGTGGAACAAACTTTAATGGCTCTCAATTTGGATGAAAATTTTACCCACAGTAGTCCAATATTCACCTTGAGTAGTTATAAGTAATCTTTCAAGCGATTCGAGGCTACCTTATTTTAACTTTGAGGGATAGTAAGTCGAAATTGGAGTATGAGGCATGCAATTACTTTAAATAAAAAAATTCAAGTTACTCTAGGCAATAGAACCAGCTTATGACTTCACTCAAGCGTTGAAAAATCAAGAAGTCTAGCTTATGTTGATGAACTGTATTGATCGTTAATATCATGAGTAACAAATTTATGAAGTAAAGTATGATTTGTCATTTCAATTTTAACTTCATTTTTCGGGTTGATTGGTTGAGATATGAGAGTAGATTTTATAGGTTTTAGATAACAGAAAACATTGCTATACTATTTTTCTTAAATTTCTTTAGCCACTACATTAGCGACACTGCTAGTTGTCAAAATACCCTGATTGTCCATATTGCTGTTTTTTCCATTGTTGTATCAATTGTAATGCTAATTGTCTTCATGGAAATAGTGAAAATGAAAACATTTTATATTTCTAAAACTCGGTTACTCGTAACTTATACCTAATTCTCCGTTTATAAGAGCGACTCAAATCTGAAAAAAATGTTTTTCCATGAATCAAAAATGCATGTCTAAAACTTTTGGCATACCATTGTGGAAATCATTATTGGAGATGAAAAGTTAAATTAAAAACTTCGAAACACATACAGTAAAACAGATATGAAGTTTGTGTATTTATCCGAATCTTTGAGTCATGAAAGCTTAAAAATAATGATCCGAGAATATTTTTAATGTCTTCCATCGCAGTACTACTCAAAGAGTGAAACAGTAGCAGTTGGTAAAACAAAAACATATTCAATCATTCACACACATGATATTAAAACAATAACCATTGCGGATATGCATGGACTATCTTCCTAGTGGCGGTGTCTGTAAATATGAGCGAACGGTCGCTTGAGTATGAGGATAAGGGGAAGAGGGGGAGGGGGAGGAATAACTCATAAATATGAATTAGTTATTCAACAATCAAAGACATGAGAAAGAGGCACGATAACATAAACAGGCAAATACAGTATATTCTTTTTTGTTGTTGAATATCTTGCTTTTAGTTTCTTTTACTATTTCGTAATCCGAAGAATTCCATTCTTGACGAGAAACACATGTATAGATAAGAAAGACTGGCTAATATTATTGGGCGTGACAAGACGCAGAGGATTAAAATGCCGGGAAAAACGATCAACACCAGATATTGGATATAAATTGTAGTATCTATTTCGCACTTCTGATGTTGGTTCTAGATCTCTTTTTCTTTTTTCGAACTTCTTTCTAAAGCTAGCGGAAATGTTCCTATTGGTGAAAGTTCGTAATGGTTCAATCACTAGATCACTAGACTCTCAGAGTTAGAGCCTTGAAGTCGCGGGTTCAACTTCCATGCTGATCGGAAAAAAGTTTGTTGCGGTTGCGTCCCGCGGAGATAGCCTGGCTCTAGGGAAGCACTTCTTTCACGAGAATGTCGTTCAGGTAGTTATGGGCATTCACTTTGACTCCTTTGTTTGACGAAAACGAATGAGGTCTTGCCAAATCCCGGCCCAGACCATGACAGAACCGGGATGGCCCTTTCTATAGACGTAACGGCCACTCTTATTGGCCTCGTTTACCGATTTTGAAAAATCCTATCGTTTTGGCGCTTGAAGGACTGCTCAATATTGAACAAATTCTCAATGGTGAAGAGAATACCCAAAGTGTTCACCAGCTTGAACCACTTCGACAGTTCACGACATCTAAAAAGACGGGTCGCCTTCATCTGGTCCGTCAATGTGTGAGTCTTTTGCAGCTTGATGGAGCGAATTCCCATGCGTGATTTGACGATCCTACGAACAGATATATCCGAAATATTCAGCTCCTTCGCGACTTTTCTGAGACTCCTCTTCATGTTATAACGAATCTTGTCTCGGATGCTTCTCACGTGGGTGGAAGTGGTCGCACGATACGCACGAAACCAGGACGGTACCAGTCTCGCGAAAACGACGTAGGATGTTCTCAATGGTCCTGCGGCAGAATCCAGTGATTCTGGCGATGTGCTTTTGAGTGCGCCCGGACTGGTTCAAGTGAAGAATGTAGCCTCGGTCCATATCAGAGAGCTTTACCGGAAAACGAAGAGTTATCATTATGATTTTACGGGGGTATGTTTGCAACGTTATGATTAAGATACAAGCAACAAAAAACACGACCACTACAACAAACGAAAAAAACTGCAAAACGATAGTCGTCCACACTGTATGAGAGCAGTAGACTGTTCTTTGTTAGTTCGACATCCTTATAGGGAACTTAAAAGTATATGTACTATGAATTTCTTAAAATACACAAGTTGTTTCAAACCGATCTCGGTATGATTCATCATGGCTCACTCTTCGTCAGAATAATCATCGTAAAGTTCTCGAATAAGCGGATGAACAACTTGGTAATCATTTAAATACAAATGTATTAGACCTCTGGCACAATCAGTTAAAAATTCATACTGATTAGAAATTACGGAGGAAGCGAGCTTACCATGTTGAGGCAGCTTAGCAGAATGCATGTGCACTCTCTCGGACAAACTTTGGTTTTATTTATACATCATGCACCTATGTCCTTTTTTTTAAATTTAGTGGGCATCGACTCAAAGATTCAAGTTTTAAAATTCCTTACTTTTTTGTTCTCAAAATGAGCTTCGAAATATGATCAAACCACAGGATTCTCTGTCTAGCTCGAGAACCAGATCATGACCTGGATGAGTAGCCTTGTTTCCAAGAAGCATTCGAGCACTTTTTGCCAGGACACAATGAAAGACTGCAGTAGTCCAAAAAATACCGAATTCAAGCAAAATTTCTATGTGTGCTGCACCATGTAGAAATTTCAATCATTTCCAATTCCGTGATAGTAGACATTCGATATGAACAATACTACTATATTAATAATATTTATCGCGATGTGTATGAATGACCGGCAAGGAAGCAAATAATGAACTGTTACAATTCAATTAACACATGCGTGACACTTTACTAACTAAAGTGAGAAAGAAAGAGGATACTAGGACAACACATTTGAAAATACACGAAAAAAACTATTAAAACACTATGTGTTACCTATGAAAAATTAATCATAGGCTTACTACCAGAGTTCTAAACGCTTTGATGGATAGAGCTGAGAAAATCGAGTTTGGTAGAGAATTCCATCTGTCTACTACCCTCACAGGCAGAATGTTAGATTGCTTAGAAGACTTCAGCTTAGGCATGAGAAGGTGGTATCTGTGACCTCGTTGATTGTAGTCTTGGTTAGAAAACAGGAATAGACTTTCAGTGGGTATTGAGGTTCTGCTAGTGATGATTTTAAAAGTCATCATCAAGTCCGCATGGTTTCTCCGTTCCTCCAAAGACTCTAGTTGGAGTAGTCGAAACCTTTCTGGATAAGACATCTCTGAAAGCCCTGATCTCCTACAAACAATTTTGGAGTAACGACGTTGAACCTTCTCTAAGAGACTTATTTAGTTTTTCTGACTAGGTGTTCATGTTGTAGAGCAGTATTCTAACATAGGACGCACATATGTGATGAAAAGCTTTTTGTATAGAGACCAGTTCTTCGACTTGAAGGTTCTAAGTATAAAACTGCACCTAGCAGTTGCTCTATTGTTAATGTTTTCAATATGCTGCGAAAAACTCAAACTATCCGAGTAATCGACTCCCAGATCTCTCACCATATTTGAGCGAGGTAATAACTTACCGTCCAAGTAGAAAGAATGAGAAGGATGATAATTTCCTAACTGTATAATAACAGTTTTAGTGCTTGAGATCGATATTCCCCATTGTTTGGACCAATTTGAGACTTTGTCTATGGCTAATTGTAGGAGCCCTGGATTATTAACAGTTGAGATTTTAACGTCATCTGCGTACATAGTTACTGCACAATCTTGAGGCACTAACTTTGGAAGGTCATTTATGTACAACAAAAATAGCAGCGGTCCCAGACAACTTCCCTGTGGTACGCCAGAAGGAGTTGCATACGGAGAGGAGTATTCATCTCCAATTAGAATCTTTTGCTCTCGGTTGTAGAGGAAACTTTCAATGAATCTCAGTAGTGAATCTGAAATACCATAAGAAGCAATTTTTTTCATAAGATGTTCCAAAGGGATGGCATCAAAGGCTCCACTGAAATCTACTAGTACGCAACTTATGAAATCTTTTTTATCAAGCTTTCTATGCCATTCGACCTGTGACTTAATGAGGGCTAATTCACAAGAATGACGGGGTCGAAAGCCGTATTGGTTTTGATCTATCAGATTGTTCTCATCCAAAAAGTCTAAAAGGCTGGTACACACCATGCGTTCTAAAACTTTGAAATTTGAATTCGTTAGGCTGATAGGCCTGTAGTTACCACAGTCCGTTCTTGGTCCTTTCCGCTTGTAGACTGGCTTGACGATTGCTGTGAGCCAGAGAGCGGGACAAATGCCGTGAAGTAGAAAACGGTTGAAAAGAATAGTTATGGTTCCCTCCTACGTCGTTTCTCTCCTTCGTCGTACACCATAACTTATGTTTGACCCCTTGTCAGGCAGGTGACTCTTTATTCGGACGTAGCAACATTAAGGCCTCAGCCAATGCCAATCATAAACGCAACAGCAATCATAACAGCAATACATCAATACAATACAGCAATACAATATCATAACAGCAACAGCAATAATGCCAATCATAAACGCAATCCTAAACAATCATAAACAAAACCAACTCAGCCAAATTATTTCTCTACCCATTCGTCATTCACTTCCCGTCGATACCCTATTTAACAAGATAGAGAACACTGAATACATGACACCTTGTTTTGGCGAACAGTGCTTATACATAGCGATTGAACCAACATCAGAAAAAAAACACAATTTCTAGATTCCTTTAAATTTCCAGTACCCCTCCCTGTGATCTGAGCGTATCCTCAATATAGGGTGCCATATCTTCCCGGGATTTCCATCTCCCCCTCCTTTGAACTTGCTCTTGTGTGGCGCTTTCTTCGATGCTGGCCGTTGCTCCACCTCCCCTCAGTGAATGAGACGTGAACTGCCTCACTCCTGAAAAAAAAGCTAACGCTTCTGAACCCCGCAGTAACGCCGAGAATGCCAATGCCACGTAGACCCCAATTCTTACATCTTCCAGATCCGCATTTTCTCTCGTTCCCCACTCCAACACCTTCTCGACCTCTTCCCTTGATGCCTTGCTATGGTGTTCAACCGGCTTCGCTCTACCCGCCGCCTTTTTTGCCGCCCTAACAATGTCTCCGAACTCCCCTTCCATTGGGTTACGACCCGCGCTGAACGCGAAAGCCGCGATGCTCCCTGCGATTGAGGAGGCTGCTCTTCCTTTAGCTACCTTGTCTACCACGAAGAGACAAAGCGACAGGTCCGCTTCTTCTTCTAAACCTAGCTCCTTCGCAAAGTGTCTCCTTGCGCTCTCTGCCGCCTCATATGTTCCCAAGGTACTTGGGGCTACTGCCGCTCGGCATATGGAAAGAAGCGCCTGGGCCAGATCTTCCCTATCCGCTGCTCGCAGAACCCCCATTGTCCTCGCAATCACCTCCTTCTTGTTCCCTGTATCAAAAAATCATTTCGCTTTATTTATTTATTTTTTTTAAAGGGTGGGTCGGGGGGGGGGAACACCGTCTTCCTGCTACGCCCTCAAAGTCTAGAATGATGAAATTTTCCCGAATTTCATATCCTCTCCCTCCCCACGCGACGCGCCTCTCGCTCGCGTCGCGTGGCGCTTCTACTCGAGAGCCATTCGAGAGTCACCTTCCTTCCATGGGTCAAACACTCAATTATGGTTCCCTCCTACGTCGTTTCTCTCCTTCGTCGTACACCATAACTTATGTTTGACCCCTTGTCAGGCAGGTGACTCTTTATTCGGACGTAGCAACATTAAGGCCTCAGCCAATAGAACGATAAAGACTGCTCAATTTATTTTGACTTGCCCCAGTCGATTTTAGCGAAAACGAAAATTGAAGGTGACCTCTCTTCATTAAATAACCCTTGTACTGAGCCCGGGACCAAAATCCGGGCCCCTTTACCATACTCAACCACCTCCTGGACAAAATCAGCCCAATCTTTACCTCGCCATAGAGCTGGGAATGCCGGATTACCCTGCCATCTCGGAAAACCCAAAATAGCCCGCGTCCTGTATTTTATTTCAACCATCTTATGACCTTTGCCAACATAAAAGGAGGAGGGACTAACCAAAGAAGCTCCCCAGACCTCCAGGCCTCTCTCTCACTGAATGCATCGACCCCGGATGTCCCCGGACAATGAGTTCTGGAATAAAACTTCTTGCATTGCGTATTCCGTTCGTCCTCGAACATGTCCACAGTCGGCCTTCCCCACTTTCTGGCACACATGTCGAAGACTTCCTTTCTTATTCCCCAGTCATCACTATCCACCCATCTACTCACTTCATCCGCGTCCACATTCTCCTCCCTGGGCACCCATTCCACGTTCCAGTCTACTTCATTTTCTTCTGCCCATCTATGAACCTCCAGAGCCACTTCATGCAAATGCCTTTTAAGACTGCCCTTTTTTAGAATGATTACTGCGCTTTCATTGTCACATCTGATCAAAGCCTTATTGGAACACAATGTTTTTTGAAAACACTCCCATAATCTCTCTATGTGTGCTTGAGAGCTCTTTTTCCATCTCGCTTAGGTTCCGTGCTCCCTTGCCTTGAATGACATCCCTCTTTTTTAGTACCGCCCCTAAGGCCAGCGCTGAAGCGTCTGTTTCTATTACCCAATCCGGTTTCCAAACCTCCTCCATAAATACAACTTCTTGATTTTGGTTCAAATACTCTGTCCAAAACGCTAACTCACGTCTCTCTTCTACTCCCAGACTGAGTCTTTGCGCTCCCTGTTCTTCTTGCTGTATGGCTGCGGTCTGGATAGCTCTTGCTCTCAACGATGCCTTATCACCTGCAATCAATGACATAGATGCCAGTGTACCCAGCACTTTTTGTCTCTCCTTCAATGTTGGCCTTTCTGTTTCCAACAGACTCCAGACCCGTTCTTTGGCTTTTTCAATTCTCTTATCTGACAATCTTACCATACCTCCTCTCAAATCAATAGAGTAACCTAGCCATTCTCCTTCTTGATGGGGCTCCCATTTGCACTTTTCCGTTGCCTCTGTTACTCCCGCTTTTCTCAGATCACTTCGGACCAGTTCTACAGCTGCCCTACATTCTTCCAACGTGCTTGCTAATATTACTCCATCGTCAATATATAACGCACAAAAGATTCCAGCTTGTCTCCATTTTCTCACCTAAACAATTTCGTGAACACCCAAGGGCCTGGACTGAGTCCGAACGGCATGGCCGCAAATCTCATACACTCTATTCCTCTTCCGAAGTCCCATTTAACCCCAAAAACTTTCTGTCTTCCTCCGCGATGGCCACATGATGATATCCTGACTTGAAATCGAAAGTTGCCATGAAATCACCTAACGGCAATATATGCCATATAGAAGCCATGTCTTCCAACCGAAACTGAGTTTTGCTCAAATACTGATTCAGTTTACTGAGGTCGTGTACCACTCTAGTCTTAGGCCCATTCTTCACCACTGACACCGGGAAGAAAGCCTTACCTACTTCCTCCGCTCTCTCTATTGCTCCTTTCTTCGGCCACAGCAAATGTTGCTCGGCGACCTTGTCCGCCTGTCTCATGGCCGACCTGTTATTTCCTGAGAATTTTAAAACAGTTGTATTCAGCTCTTCCGGTATACACAGCCTCTACCCATCTCCTATGAAACTCAGAACAAACGGCGAAGCGCCTATACTTTTCCAAAAGCCCACGGCTTTCGCAACGCCCACAAACGCTGCTCTACTTCCACTTTCAGTAGACGTTGCTCCGACCATGGGCCCCGCAACCTTAGACCCTGGGTCTGACCTTTGCATTCTTCCACCGCTTTGTCGGCACTGCGCACGCATATGGCCGTACTGGCCGCAGCCCAAGCGCGGCCCTTCGCTTTTTTGTCCCGTCTGGTACGGGAACCGAACCCGCGACCTCTCGCATTCCGGGCGAATGCTCTTCCCACTGAGCTACACACGCACGCACTACTGCCATGTGACTTCCTAGCTGCCATCGGCTTTCGCAACGCCCACAAACGCTGCTCTACTTCCACTCTCAGTGGACGTTGCTCCGGCCATGGGCCCCGCAACCTTTGACCCTGGGTCTGACCTTTGCATTCTCCCACCGCTTTGTCGGCACCGCGGACGCATATAGCCGTACTGGCCACAACCACGGCACGGCCCTTCGCTTCTTCGTCCCGTCTGGTACGGGAACCGAACCCTCGACCTTTCGCATTCCGGGCAAATGCTCTTCCCACTGAGCTAGACACGCATACACTACACTGCCATCTGACTCCATAGCTGCAATCAGATAATAGACGGGCTTTTGGCCCACGTCAATGGAAAAAACTGAATCACACAGTCTTACACTCCAAAATTGCGAAAGAAGGATAGTCGAAACCGTTGACTAAAATTCTAATCACTCAGGACGAAAGACACCAACCTCCTGCTCCGCCAATAGACTGGCTTTTAGCCCAAATTAATGGAAAAACTGTGACGCGCGCAGTTTTACACACCAAAATTGTGAAGAAAAAAAAAACGCTAATCGAAACAGTTGATTAGAATTCTAATCCCTCAGGAAGAAAGAAACACTCCTCCTGATCAGACAATGGACGGGCTTTTGGCCCAAATTAATGGAAAAAACTACGCCGCACACAGTATTACACACCAAACTCGGGAATAACACTACTCGATACCGTTGACTAAAATTCTAATCTACCAGGAAGACATACACAATCTTCCTGATCAGACAATAGACAGGCCTTTCGGGCCAAATTAATGGAAAAAGCTATGACGCAAAATTTTAAACACCGAACTTGCAAAATAACGCCAACCGAAAACCGTTGATTAAAACTTTTAATCACCCAGGAAGAAAAACACCGTCTTCCTGCTACGCCCTCAAAGTCTAGAATGATGAAATTTTCCCAAATTTCATATCCTCTCCCTCCCCACGCGACGCGCCTCTCGCTCGCGTCGCGTTGCGCTTCCACTCGAGAGCCATTCCAGAGTCCCCTTCCTTCCATGGGTCAAACACTCAAATAAGGGCAAGGCAAAACTTTGAGCAGTTTCTTTAAGAAATACATAGGGTATTGCATCCGGCGATGTGTTCTGCTTGAGCGGGAGACGAGTTAGTTGAGCATAAACATCATGAGCATGAGCCTGAATGGAGTCTATCTTAGAGAACGTCAATGATTCGATTGGGGGAGACGTTTTCGAGTCATTGCAGAGACTTTGATAGAGTAATTTGAAATCTCGCTGAAAAGCTTTAGCTATTTCTGCGTCAGCCGTTATACAATCACCATTTGACAGAATGAGAGGTCCAATCTTCGAGTCATCTTTGATGTTTGAGCTCGTAAAGCGATGCAACTTAGCAAGATTCGCACTCTGAAGAAGTGACTTCTCTAGATTGCGGCGATGTGAGTCGTGAGCTCGCCTAAGCTTGCGATTCATTCTGATATAAGGGGAAGTCCAATTGTAGCTCTTTTTTGTAGAGACGAGAAACATGGCGTTGAATGCGGATCACCAAATTAGGCAGTTTTTTCGCTTTGTTGGAAACTTTTGATCTTGGAACACATTCTTGAATGATTTCCTGAATAGTATCTGTAAAAATGCTGTAAACTAAGTTAGGATCATTGCTTACGGCTAAGAGACTAGGCCAATCTATTGAACTGATGAATTTGTTCGCAAAATCGAAGTTTGCTTTTCTAAACATTAAGAAGATTCGTCACCTGTATAGTTTCCTTCAAAGAAGTAGGAAAAGAGGAATTCTCTCTCCCCTGATCTCTAAAGCATCAACAAAGCTCCATAAAGAACTAACTAGATTCGAGATCGAACGTGAGAACAGATTGAAGCTTCCAAAAAACTACAGAACCTTTTTCCAAACTATCTTCAACCGTATTAAGGGTAGGAATTCGATCCCTACAATCATAGTCAACTCTATTTCTTACACCCATCCAGGAGAACAAGCAAACCTCTTCTCCGAATATTTCGACAGCTTGCAACCCCCTCCGATAAGCGGACCTATTCCTCTAAGTTCTTCTCTACACCCTATCAGTTGTAATTCATACATTACAGCCTTCGATATTCAAAGTATTTTGAAAAAGATTCCTCCAAAAAAAATTCTTCACCAGACCAAATACCGAATATATTCATCAAACACTGTGTAGATTCTTTGGTAATACCACTTTCCATAATCATGAGCAATTCCATTACTCAAGGACACTTTCCGTCTTCATGGAAACAGGGATTAATCATCCCAATTCACAAAAAATGGTCCCATTCTCAAGTTTCTAACTATAGGCCCATCACAATGGTTTGCTCGATGTCAAAAGTCTTTGAAAAGCTCATTTTCAACCTCATTTATGACCATCTCGAATCCAACCAAATCCTCATCAGCAACCAGCACGATTTTCGCCGTAGCCGTTCCACTATCACATCCCTAGTTCACTCCTATTCCCAGTACCTTTTTCTGAATAGCAAGAAGCTCAAGTTCGACATCTGTCTGATTGATTTTTCAAGAGGCTTCGATACAGTAAACCACAGGTTCCTGATACACAAATTAGAAAAAATAGGTATCAATTCAGGTCTACTCCGCCTGGTAGAATCATTTCTCGCTAGCCGTTATTCTATAACTTCAAACGTGTAGGAGAGTCCACATGTTGATGCAAACAATGCTGAGAAGCTAACCGAGAAAGGGAGCGAGAGTGGTGATCCAGAGCTGGATTCCCAGTTACTCTACCAGTGGACCAGTCTATTTCAGGCGTGTTGAAATCCCCAATTATTATATGCTCACAGTTATTGGACGTCAAGATACTGAATTCAATGTGGTCTAACGCGTCTTGGAATGCACTGTGACTGCAGCTGGGACTTCGGTAGACACAGTGAAGGAGGAGGTCCGACTGATGGTCGAAATGCAGTCTCACAGTAACGATCTGGCAGTACTCTGTGAATGACTTGGAACACTGAAGAGAAGCATAGATTGATTTATGAACTAGGAGAGCTACACCTCCACTTGGAAAAGAACTCACTCTATCACTACGGAAAACGGAAAATTTTTGACCAACCGAAAGCATGGAATCATGGATGGTTTGAGATGTGGCCCAAGTTTCAGTAATAGCTGCAACCAGGGCATTGTACTGGGTTATTAGATCTTCCACGATGTTGAGTTTGTACGAAACTGAACGAATATTTATTATTATACTTCAATGCTAAAATCAATCAAATGGCTTTGTTCGACTTGGTCGAATGAGATCACACTTTCAAACGAGGTCGGGAGAGTCCCTCGGAACCTCTCGCGCGCGAGAGAGAAAACGGCCCGTCCTGCCATACTCCTCAGTGTTTTTCGTGTGCGAGAAGCGTGAAGGACGGAGCTGCTTTTCGTGAAATTTTTCGATGTTTTCAACAGGTAATGAACCAATGGTTTCTACCTGTTTTTCAACTGTATTCTGTATCTGTGTTGTGTCACGAAAGTTCAACAACTTTGTTAGCCACATTTGGGTCTAAAGGCCAGGTTGTGCCTTCTTGTGAGGGTACTTATGCTTCCTCGGCTGAAGCTTTCCTCTTGCGGCTGACTGCCCTCCCCTGCTCGCTTGGGCCGCCTTCACCTGTTGCGGGCTGCAACGAAAGGAAGCTTTTGGTCGAAGTTTTTTATGGGAGGGAGTGGTGGGCACTTGATTGATTTTCGCATTGAGTTCTAATAAATATTTTACTTCAACAAACTGTGTTTGTCTAGCAAAATATAACATTATACTTCAATGCTCAAATCAATCAAATGGCTTTTTCAAAGATACCTTTGTGCAAGAACTGCTTTCTGGAAGGAATCTCTCCGTGTATTGTCTCCTTTATAATAGAACTTCTCGAAGGAGGAGCTATGGGGGCCCAGTTAGCTGCTTGAAGTATTTGTTGTGAAGACAACCCGGAATTCTTAGCCATTGTAGTCGACACTGCCCTTGTCGAATGTGCCCCGGAAGATGTGTAACCCGCAAGGCTTAGTACTATCTTAATCCAGCTAGCAATAGTTTGTGAAGTAACTGTATTGTAGGGTTTATTGAAAGACAGCAGAAGGTGATCAGTTCTGGAATCATCTTTAGTGACTTCGAGGTACCTTTCTAAAGTTGCGATCGGGCAAAGCATAGGATAAACTAATCTGTAACAGCTTGCCGAATGCGCTTTTTGACCTATTCTTCTATTTTTGGTCATGTCAAGAAAGAATGTCAATGAATCAGCACCTCTCTGTAAACTTGTTAAAGAAAGCTGCGCAAGTTCTGAAGTTCTTTTCGGAGAAGCAAGCGCTAATAACATTGTAAGTTTGAGAGTCAATCTTTTACGAGTAAGATCTTCCGTTTTCCCCCAGTTAATCAGTAAGTCGGTTACTTTCTTAACTTCCCAAACCTCAGAGTATTTAGGCTTTGGGGGGGGGGGCTAATCTAAACATGCCTTTCATTAGACTTGAAGTGAGGGGCATTTCCTCCAATCTTCCCAATTTAGCTTTGTAGTGAGTAATCACTGCTGATTTGTGAACACCAATCGAGTTGAAGCTCCGACCCTCATTTTTAAGTTCTGCTAAGTAATTAGCGAGGGAACTTTGAGTCGGTATATCTGAAATATTAGCTGTTCTACAGTAATACATCCAATTCTTCAGCACGGAATCGTACTGTTTACATGTTGATGGTGCCCAGCTATTGAGAATGTAGGCAGAAGCTGCTTTAGATATCCCTTCTTTCTCCCATTCACCGGGGAGATCAGCCATGCTCGGAGTCGGAAGCTTGGTAGGCAGCAAGGGTGTGCGATTCCCGATGGGTTCGTAATCGGTGGTCGGTTCTTGGCTTGAATTACTTGGCAGTTCTTCCAAGCAAGTTCTGGGATCAGAGGCATGAAAGCTTGAGACCTCCAGTCTGGCGCGACTAAAATCATTGAATTGATTTTGTCGTCAAGGCTCTTTCTTATTGTTTTCGCAACAAGATTGAATGGAGGAAATGCGTAAGCACAGAGTCCTCTCCAATTTCTGCTGAAGGCGTCAACTGCAAGGGACCCGGGGTCAGGTCTCCAGGAAAAAAAGGCGGAACACTTTTTGTTCAGCCTACTCGCGAAGAGATCAATGGTTGGGGTACCGTACTTCTCAAAGATCTCTTCCGCGATTTCCTGGTCGAGGGACCATTCTTCCATCTGGAATTTGCGTGATTCGAAGTCTGCGATCGTATTGAATCTTCCCGGAATGTGAGTCGCTACAATGTCCGTATTGGTAATACTCGCCCAATGCCAGATAAGTTTAGTGGTTTGTAGCATGCCCTTGCTTCTAGTGCCTCCTCTGTTGTTCAGATATGCAATAGCGGATGTATTATCGAGCTGACAGCGAATTCTTTTTCCTGATAGAATATCACTAAAGCATTGAATGCCTAGCCAGCATGCCAACATTTCTTGCTCGTTGATATGACTGAGCGATTCGATGGGATTCCAGCGTCCACCCGTACTCCTTCCTTGGCACACTGCCCCCCACCCTTCTCCTGATGCGTCAGAATTCATTGATATGACCGCGTTTCCAGGGTTTATGCTCTCCTGAGCGAAGAAAGGTAATTTTTCTACAAACCAGGACAGCTCTTGCTTGCACTCCTCGTCGAGTAGGATCATCGCGTCGAAATTCCCACTCCTCGAAATAGGGCCTAACTTTCGCTGAAGAATCCTCGAGAATAGACGAGAAAGTTTTGAAGCAAGGAACACGGAGTTTGTCCTGCCCAAAAATTTTGCAAGTTCTCTTCCGGAGACTTGTACTTTTTCTCTAAGAGAAGCAGCCTCTGATTGGATCTGGGCTATTTTTCTGGGCGGGATGAAAAATTCCATGGATACGGTATTGATACCTATTCCCAGAAATTCTATTATTTGAGTGGGCTCGAGAATCGATTTTTCAAAGTTGAGCGCTAAACCCAGGGTGGTGAGAAGCTCAATTGTCTTTGCTAGGTGATTGGATAAAGACTCCGCCGTGTCACCGATAATGAGGATGTCATCCAAGTAAATTATGCATTTTATGCCCCTGGACCTGAAGTTTTCGATAACGGGTCTCATCACTTTGGTGAAAATGAACGGAGCGGAGGAAAATCCGAAAGGTAGCACTTTATAATTGTAGATAGTTTCTTCGACTTGTATGCATAGATACTTTCTATCCTCTTCGTGGATTGGGATGTTGAAATATGCACCCATTAGATCTATCTTCGCACAGAAGTTTCCTTGAAAAATAAGGTCAGAAACCATGTCTACCCTTTCCATCTTGAAATGTTGATAGGCAATGAACTTGTTAAGAGGTTTCAGATTTATAATGGTGCGAGTCCCTTTATAACTATAACTGGTGAAACAATTTCTTCATAGTAAGTTATTGTGTGGCATGCCCAGGCCAGTCCGGCATCGCCCTACTTTGACGAACTATACTATCCAATTTCGGTCCGCGATGGGCAAGCTCGCTATCTCCAATGCAAATGTGCAGAGAGACATCCCAGTCTCCGCCACATGAGGACGCGCTCGATACCGGTGAGAATGAACCGGTCCCTTGCGATGGTGTGAACTCGTGGGCTGTAGCACCATTGAAGGCGAGAGCCTAGTAAGTAAACCAGGTCTGGTCAAATATACTACTCGGTGTGGAAGCGTTTAAGTATTGAACAAATTCAAACGCTTTGTTCTCGATGGGACACGAAGCGTCATTGATTCGAACGAATCCATCTGATTCTTCGGTTCTTGATGTTGTGATGAAAACGTAGAATTAAGGACTGGAGGGGTCGATCATGTCGTTAAGTATTGATTATAACTAGTTTTTATCAATCATTCATCGTTGAGGGTTTTTCCTCATTCGAGTTTTGTGTAATTTAGCTAGCGAGCAAAGCAGATCGCTAAAAGCGAAGGCTTGATGAAAACTGGAGAGAGTGCGGATGAGTACCAGAGTGTTTCTCGAACCCGTTCTGTGTGGTTGAATCTATGCGCTATCCAAGAAAGCTAGTGGTAAAAATTCTCTTATCGTCTGCATCCTCTCTTATACATCACACGCTCTCTTAAAGCTCTATAGTTCTTCTTATGATTAGTCATTTTTATATACACGTTCTTTCTGCGGGTGGGGAAAAACATCCTGATGAGTACTACATTAGTACAGTACTAGAGTACTACAGTAGTACTAGTACAGTACTACATACTGTATATTGAACCGACCTTGGCACATTCAAAATTCGCTTCCAGATAGCATTCAAAACGACTGGCGGCTATTTTGATGTAAAGGAAGGCAGACGGAATCTATGACAAGTTTTCATCCGATCGGAAACTTCAAGTATGATGGCTTTTTCGGCCTTTTGACTGAGATCACAGGGGCTTTTGGGCCTTTGACTGAGATTATAGGGGCTTTTCGGCTTTTGGACTGAGATCATAGGGTCTTTTGGGCCTTTAGACCTGAGATTATAGGGGCATTTCGGCTATTTTTCTTGACTGAGATCATAGGGGCTTTTGGGCCTTTTGAATGAGATCATAGGGGCTTTTGACTGAGATTATAGGGGTTTTTCGGCTTTTTGACTGAGATCATAGGGGCTTTTGAGCCTTTGACTGAGATTATAGGGGCTTGTCGGCTTTTTGACTGTGATCATAGGGGCTTTTGAGCCTTTTGACTGAGATCATAGGGGCTTTTCGGCCTTTTGACTAAGATCATTGGTAGTGTAGTCGTTTATTGACTACTCAAAAAAAAGTAAGACATTAGGAGAAAAAATATTAAGGAAATACGAGGAAAGCGAGAGAGAGAGAGAAAATATGGACAAAGAAGAAGATTGAGAATTCAAAAAAGAGAAAGAGTGAGCAAACAAAAAAAGTTCAGAATAAGATAATACAGCATGTGAAAGGAGCATCCACGGAAAACTTGTAAATTTTCTTGACAGCAATGTGAGTTCACATGGAGTGAGCGACAACTACATACTACATAAATTTCCGGCTGTAACCCATCATTGGCCGAAAAATGATATATAAAAATAGTGACACGCTCCTAGTTATCTACATATCACCATGATAGACCATCCCATGATTTTTGATAATTTCTTGATATCATCACAAGATACAAGGTTTAGAACTTGATATTCTCAAATGGTTTTCCTGATTCTCCAAGGTTGGTACCCGAGGAAGAGCGGAGAAGATTCGCACCTTCAACTTCAAAGATGATAGGATATCGGAGCACAGGCTCCATGTGAGTTACAGTGGGATTGAGGAGTTTATGAGGTGAGACCTTGTGGCAAATCTGGCGGTACCCTAGTATGATCTTTTGGTACCCTAGTATATTGTAGACCTAAGTTCAACTCAGGGGCCGTATTCAGAGACAAAAATTCATACTAAAATTTGTGGTAAACTTTATACTAAATTGCAGTTTTGCCAAAATGGAATTCATAGAGTAGACTTTAGGGTAAACTTTATACTAAAAATTTAGTAGAAAAGCTGAGGACGCTCTCACCCCGTTTTTGTCTCTGAATACAGAACTGAGTCTGAACTTAGGTCCACAATATACTAGGGTAAAATTTACCCCTGAGTTCATCTTAGAACTCTAAATACGGCCCTCCTGATGCACTATTATAGGTAAAGGTACGTCGAAGTAGGGTTTAATAAGTCTGAGGGGGGAAGGGGAGCAAACCGTAAGTCTCTAGAGAACCTTTCGTATATTGGGCCCCAATAAGAACTTTTATACCTTGTCTAGAACTAAATTGAAAATGCTTCATCAACTGTATGATGAGAGAATTTAGTTGATTAGTGGTCTAGAAACGAATATCAAGTGATGCTGGAGATTGTTCTCAACAGGGATTTGAAAATGTTATATCAATGGTTGCTTACTAGTGAGTTGAGGTTGTGATGCTCTGAGAGCAAGTTATTGGATTTGTTTGTGAGTTGTGTGTGGAGATTTTTGTGTGGAATTGAAGTGAAGATCAAGGGCAGCCAAGGGGGACTTGATATTCGTCAAGTTTGTCTTGGTTGTGTTTGACGTGGAGTTGGAAGGTGAAGTGAAGACCAAGGGCAGCCGAGGGGACTTGATCGTCTCGGTTGTGTTTGGCGCGGATTTGGTGGTATTAAAAGGAAAGATAAAAATCTGAATTGTGTTTGGATATATATTGAAGAGCAATAAATATCGGCATCTTAAAACTCTGTTTGTGTTCGGCATTCCAAGTGACAGCGTGAACTAATCGCGAACTACATTACACTTATCAAAGAGAGAGTTATACTTATCAAAGTACTTTCGACTTTCGCAGCTCGCACTATAATTACAGCTCAGCTGTGGGTACATAAATGCAACAAAACAACAAAGATCAGCTTATTATCTAGTAAGATCAATCAAAGAAACGGATTACAAAAAAGATGTCTTATTCTCCATTTCGACTGCATTCTGCAAAGTCGAGATCTTCAGTAACGTTGAACGAATGGAGTCCGAACCTGCGCGATTAATATTTATTATATGAAGCTTGTCACGTTTCTTATAATATGATTCAATAATTTTCTTCATCATTCCTCTATGTCGTCATGATTTTGAGCGGTCGTTCGCTTTAAACTCCCCTTCTTCACTTTTAATCTTCACTTCTACACATTACCTTCAATGGCCTAACTTTTTTGAACTCACTATTAAGTACGCGTAGTATTGAGGAAACAAAAAACTTCGAGCTCAAAAGATAATTTTTGGCTCATTATCAGGCTTAAGTTGAGGTTTTAATGACGATGATGGGAGAATAAGATTTGAAGTTGATGACAGGATCAACGCCAGTACACGATGACCATTGAAAGAGTAATAAAAAGACAAACTTTTGTAATCAACCAACTTTGAACTTCTGTTTTGAACAAAAACAAAACAAAAACACTTTGTTTTTCAAGGCCACTTGTAAGGTTCCGTCATTGCGAATGGAGCCTGTCTGGGGGAGTGCGTGCGATTGTCCATTCCTCATTCCAATCGATATGAAACCAACCATGTAAGCGGGGGAATACATGTACTGCGCCTTGATCCCTCTACGTTGACGACAAGTTCTCGCAGCAACCTTGTTTTTTTCCTGAAACAGGGCGTGTTTTCTTCTTTTTCACCGGTTTCAATCAAATAACACGTTTTGATTTGCTGCATACATATACTTCTAATAGTCATTCTTGATGTGTTTATCTGAGTTACTAGCATCTTGAAGTTCTTGAATAATGTGTTTTCTGTGTTGAGTCGTTGAAAAGATGCAGTTTGGTTAGTCGTTTATTGGACGTTTCGGCTATAAAGCCATCATCAATTTTGTTTAATTACCCAAGTTTGAGGTAATTGCTGATGATGGCTTTATAGCCGAAACGTCCAATAAACGACTAACCAAACTGCATCTTTTCAACGACTCAACACAGAAAACACATTATTCAAGTCATTCTTGAATGGAACAGAGGTCCCCTGTCTAGACAATATTATAGAGTCGCCCAACACGGTTTAGGCACTGTAACAGGATCGCCCGAATTCCCGTGTTTCTAGTTGTTCCCAGGGTATTTCTTTGACCCGCACTGTGGGTAAAAAAATCTATGCGCTTTCAAAAACCCCGAAAAACACTTAAATCTATGCGCTTGGAAAAAAATTGTTTTTTTCGTAGGGAAAGCCCGAATCATTGGAAAAATTTAATGTGAAAAATATTAAATTTTAAAAATCTATGCGCTTGAAAAAAGTTGTGCGGCTGCTAAGAAAGTCCCTGGTTGTTCCGGTAGGAAAAGTTGGATGAGTTTACTCCCCTCCAACCGACACCGATTAACTAGGTACAGGGTATGATATCTGTAAAACCATATCGAATCTCATATATATATCATATCGAAACTTTTTAACAATAGAACATTTGTTTCCATCTTTCTTTATTATAACTAGATTGTCTCCTGCATCAGTGTTTAGATGATGTTCCTTTCTGTTCGATTATATATCATAGTCCATGCTCTAATTTGTCTTATTGACTTTCTGATATTGATTATAATGTTGCATGGAACAATAAATGAAATGAATCCCCCCCACACTTACCTCTTCGTCTTATCTTACGGATCAACTGCTTCTGCTGTTCGGTAAGATCTTCGCTCTTGAGAAGCCTTTGCAGATCTGTTAGGCTCATCTTAAATATGAACCACATATACAACTTTATACTTTCAAAAATACAAAAAAAATCATGTATACATGTAAATAGAATCCTAAAACTAATTCAGAATAAATATTCAACGTAAACAAGTTCTGAAGCCAATTGTCGAAATAACTACAAATATCAAGAATGAAACAATAAAAATTATGATAACAAACATTGGCAATTTGTGCAGCTGAAGAGGGCAGCCGATTTTCAGCAGCCAGCTGCTCGTCCTTGCTCTGTCGCCCTCGCCTTCGAGCAGCAGAGCCGTAACTGCTACAAAAAGCTGAAGAGTCTTTCTTTCTCCCTATCTCTCTCCCTCTCTCACTCATTCTCTATATCTTTCTCCTCTACTTGTTTTTCAATCTCCCTTTCTCTGATCTCTCTCTCCTTCTCTTTTTCTTTATCTCTTGTGGAACAACAATAACAGATAACCCTTACAGCCAGTGATGATAAAATTTGAAAAAATTCCATTTAATTCTTCCATTGGTCCTTATTTCAAATACTTCAACACCCAAGGTCTTACTTAATCTTTTGTTAAAAATATCGAGACACTTCGAACTTCTCAGTTCCTTGTGTGCTTTGATTTCCTCAATTTTAGAAATCTGCCCGGGCGGGGTTCCAACTTGGAGCCCATCACTCAATATTCAGTCAAATTATAAGTGTTCCACATCATAGCTCATATAGATGAATCGAGAAGCGGATTTCAAGGAATGAGGCGGCGTTGGGAGGCTAAAGGAAGGAGGGAAGAGTTCAACATCGTTACACAATTTTATATTCCAATTTAAAAAAAACTGTGATATTCTATACAATCACAGTCAATTGAAGAAGAAGTTTTTTAATGAACACTACCTGCATCAGACAGGCCTCCTTTGTTATTATGTGATCTTTTTCAAGCTGATTCAACTTTTGGGAATTATGAAAGCGGAAGGCTGAGCTTTTCAACTGGACATTCATTAGTACTGAGTTACCTCTGCTTCTTCCTCTCTCCACGTTTTCTGTTTTTCAGAACCCCCACCATGTCAAACAATGATAACTCTTAAAAACTCTTTCTTTAGCGATCAATATTCCAACTGATAAAGAAGCGCTTTAAGCATGCAAAAAAACCAAATACTTAAAAATATACAAACGAAAGGCTTATTCGTTTCAAAAACAACCGCAAAAATTCATGAAACTTTCAGTGTTATTTGCATGTTTTGAAAGACAAAAATAGAAGAAATTTTTAATCAACGGAAGATTGAAGACAAAGGAGTTCAATTCAATTCAATTTTATTACGTGAAAACATTACATGCAGCAACGCATAAATTAATCACGTGGTACGAGAGATTAAACAATTGAATTGTTTAAATTACATAAATAGGTAAAACAATGCAGATTACATCCAGGCAAACATATATCATTCATCAACTCTATTAATTTCGGTGAATATACGAGCTGATCGTATAGAGAAGGCATTTCTTCTGCAAATAGTTCTCGGAGCAGGGTGGATGTTGTGAACATATCGACATTATTCTAGCTCTCTTCTGGAATCGATGCGAAATATCATACAATCATGAAGTAAACATTTTATTTAAACTAGACATAAATTAGTAGTTCAGCGATTTGCACCAGGAAAGAACAGAAGATACAATCGCACCATCTGAATAAAACTTCAATATGGGTGTTGAAAAGTTTCAGATGATAATACCCAGAATCTATGTGGAGAAAGGGGTAGTACACTAAAGATGATTATACAATTCTACAAAGATATGGAGGAGCTCAGACCGATTAAAAATAGTTTCATTTTTAAATGGATATTTTAATTTAATTTACTTGGAGAGCCCAGTTAAAAATATCAAGGTACTTTCGTGAATTCACAGTGCTGGTCAGTCCTCAAAGCTGGCCATTTTTCTGGAAAAAAAATTTTTGTTCAATATTTTAATTTTTTAAAAAAAATTCAGTCGACTGCAAAATGAGTTTCTTGACATGAAAAACCCATCAATAAAATCATGCTACCGTGATATTCGATACAGTTAATAGGGGCTTTTCCAGAGGTTTTTTTTGGGAGGGGGTCCTCAAGAGGCCTTAATCCTCAAGAATTTAGGAACATCATTGTCGGTTCATTCCCTCGGAAAACTCTACAATTAATCTTCTTTTGAACTAAGATCGAACGCTTGTTTGTTCTCATTAAACGAGGAAAAATTATTGGTCCACCATTTAAATAGAAGTGTCACCAAATAAAATAGTAACGTCCACCAAATAAAACAGTAACGTCCACCAAATAAAATAGTAACGTCCACCAAATAAAATAGTAACGTCCACCAAATAAAATAGTAACGTCCACCAAATAAAATAGTAACGTCCACCAAATAAAATAGTAACGTCCACCAAATAAAATAGTAACGTCCACCAAATAAAATACTAACGTCCACCAGTTCCCCTTCCCTTCGTCAGTTCACTTTTGAAAGATGTCATTCAACAAGCCATCGCCCCCCTACAACAACAAATCGTGGCCCAGGCGCTACAGCTACGAAGTCTGGAAAAAGAACTCTCCCTGATCAACATGTCTCTCTCGCCCGCCTCTCTACGGCCACATATCTACTCAGCTGTAGTAGAATCCACACTAAGAGACAGGGAAATGCTCGAGGGAAAGGCCAAGCGAGCGGTACTTCTTCGTCTTCCCGAAAAAGACAATGCTGAAAATACCCAAGCCAGTGACAGAAACACCATCCGCCACCTATTCGTGTGCCTGAAACAAGATAATCTTGTGAAGGCACTCGAAGACGGGGCCATTACTCATCACCGCCATCCCATCGACCGGCCTCGACTCTCTTCTGAAGTAGGACGGCCCATCAAGATTTCATTTGAAAACAGCTCTACACGGAACCAGTTCCTTGCTCTGACCAAAAAGACCAGGAATTGCCTCCCTTCTGGTTCCTCTGCTCGTGCCGATCTCTCCCCTGTCGAACTTCTCGCCGAGCGCGACTGCAAGCGAATCGCTCTCAACCCTCTCCATCCGCCGGTTAAAGTTATCGACTCACACCTTGAACCAGCCTCACCAAACAATCATCCTGCCACTCAGTCTTACCGAAAAGTCCCCTATTCCGCAAAACACCCGACTCAACCTACATACCCTCCCTCTTCAACTTTCTCTGCGACGACTTTCATGCCTAAACCAGCAGCTACTACACGCTCC